>PVIR01026863.1:0-23404 GCA_004026965.1 Petromus typicus | reverse complement strand
TGCTCCAAAAATCCTCTTGTCATGGCTTATATTCCCTGGAGAATTTTCCTTTCCTTCCAGTCCAAATCTGTTTTCTACATTCCTTTGGTGACATTTGGTGCCAAATATGTCATCCAGGAAAGGCACAGAATGGATAAGAAGTGTTTCTTACATTTAAGTGAAGAGACAAAAAAAAAAAAAAAACCCAGAAATGACAAAAACTCAAGAAGGTAAGAAAATAATAGCTTCATTAAAGTCAGGAGCTCATGCCTGCAGCAGAAGCAGAACTATCAAAGAAGACACCTCAGAGTTCTGGTTCTCAAATGCAAGTGTGGAGGTTGAGGTGTTATGGGAAAAGGTAGCTCTGCAAAAATGTCAGGTAGTATGCTGGTGAGTGCATGTGCGTGTGCATGTGTGTGTGCGTGTGCGTGTGTGTGTGTTTGTGCACTCACACGTGTTAGCCATAATCAACCAAACCACACCAGAGAGACAGCATTCAAGTGTGGAACAGGTGAACCACGCTGAGTTCTGTAGGCCAGGAGGAGCCTGGGGTCAGCTGGCCCAACACCATTCTCCACATTGTGGTCCTTTTGTGCTCTGCCTCCCTCTTCCACCTCCTTCTTTCTTGCCCTCTAACCTCCTTTCCTTTCTTCCTCCACCTTCTATTTCTCCTACCAGCAGAAACAACAGCGATATTTATTGGAAGACTGTTGGCTCCACATTAATATAACTCTCAGAATAACCTTTCTAGGCAGATATTGTGACAGCACACCTACGGCCAGATGCCTGGCAGACTGCGAGGCCATCATGCAAACTTGTATCTGCCTGAGGAGAAAGCTCATATTCACCCAGCCCTTGTTCCGGTTCTCAGACCTAGTAGGGTTAGTAACACCCTGTCTGGACTTTACACTACCCAAAGATGGATTTTTCCAGCTCACTCCAGATGGATAAGACTTAGTTCATAGAGAGCTCTGGGAGTCAAATACATCTTCCCCCACCAACTCCACAGAACCAATAATGTTCTAATGCAAACCACCAAATAATGATTCAGGACCATGGACAACAACAGCCAAGCACTAACACTTCCCTTGCTCTTAATGACAGTATCTCCCTCACCACAGAAGTGTCTAAAGCCAACTTTGAAAAAATTACCTTATTAATACAGCTATTATGATTTTTTATGTTGTGCTGGGCCATCTTAAACAAGTTGTAGGAATTCTTGAATCTGGTCAACTTCTCATGTCCCTATGAGAAAGATGTACGAATTATACCCATCTTAAAGATGAGGAAGCTGGTATAGTGAGGTAAATTCATTTTTCCAAGACCACTTAGTTGTTAACTGATGAACCTAGGATTCAAATCCAGATGATCTTACTCTGTCACCATGTAACACTCCGGGGGAGCCCTGAAATTGTATTTGCAGCTCTCGGTAGGAGATAACTATCAAGAAAATTAAAAATATATTTACAACACCTTTAAATACTGTCATCTGAGTGAAGCACGAAATTAGACACATTTCCCAGACAGCTCACAAATCTTCTTTCAGAAACCACAGCTTCACGGCACTTGAATACTGTTAAGGACAAACGAATTTATCTTCTAAACAAACTAGACAGGAGATGGTAGTGTGGCCTGGAGCCCTCAGTTCTGATACTCAGAAGCGAGGTGACTCTGAGCAGTGACCCCACTGTCTGGGCTTTAAGCCTCTCGTTTGATCCCTGTGGTGTGAAGATTAAGAACATGTAAGGTCCTTCGTAACAGTGATTCCAGCTCCCTGCCACCAGCTCTTCGTTCTTGACACACAGCACTGGTGCCATCATGTTAGCAGGGGGATGCCATTTGATTTCACATTCACTCTGCAGAGATAACAGTAAGAGGCCACTATCACCTGTTAGAGTGCTGACAGTTAAAAATAAGTAATGTCATTGGAAAGAAGACAAGGAAATAAACACTCCAAAGCTGTGGGCCAAAAGAGCACAGTGTAGCAATAAATCCAAAGTTGACATCGCCATGAAGTGTCCATAAGTTTATCTTTAGAAATAACTATGGGCAATAATTAGAGGATGCCTCCTGCAACTGCTCTTGCTGCTTCTGTAAGATTTCAACTTCAAGGATGTGACAGCACATGGCAAATATCCAAAAAAGTAAAAAGTTATACAGTATGAGTTCCCTACGTATGTGTTGCCATGTCCATCTCAGTAAAATATTCTAAAAAATCACTAAAACATATGATTCAACAATTATTCAAATTTAGAGAGGAGTGAATTATGTGGTTCAAAAATCAACAACCAAAACTTGGTTAAAATATTATACTACAAATATTCACAGGAGGTGATGAAATGCTCCATGAAATCCCTCTCTGGAAAGAAAGATTTATTCCCTTAGTTTTGTGGAAGTGCTGTGAGCGGTCCATTCTCAGGTGTCAACTCCTTTCAGGAAGTGACTGAGCTGATGAAAGCTGTCTGGCCCGAAGCCACGCCCCTCTCCGAGTAGCCCACACCCAATGACTGACTGGTGCTCAAGCATGATGTAAAAAGGCCTTGCAGCCTCCTCCCATGGGATTATGTGGTCAGATTTAATTATTTTCTTACTGCTGAGACACAGTGGCAGCACTCACAAATTAAAGGAGCAGAGGGTTATTTAGGCTCAGTGTTTAGAGGTGCACAGTTGGTCGGCTCTAAGGCAGGGAGGCATGGCAGAGCAGGAACTTCTCATGGCATGGTGATGTGAAGTTGAGAGAGAGCAAAAGAAGAGGGAGTGAGGTAGACCTTTCTGGCCCACACCCTAGGCACCCCCTCAGACCAGACCTTACCTCTCAACATCACACTTAGCGTAAACTCCTAAGTGGACCAATCTGCTGGTGACTATCACACCCTGAAGACCCAGTCACCTCTTCAAAGCCCCACCCACAAGGACATGAAGTTTTGGGGACATCTAGACATGAACCTTGACCATCCCAGTCCCATATCTCCCTTTGACAAGTTCTTCTTCTGATCTTTCTCTTCCATGGTGGTGATCCCCAGGGTGCTCCTGCATAAAACCAGCAGCACTGCTGTGTGCCAATCTCCATCTCAGCGCTGAGAGCCCGGGGCATCTCACTTGCACCAACATGCAAATTCAGAAAATTCCCTACACAGTCTTAAGTAACTTCTTGTTTAAAAGAAAGTGAAAACTTGGAAGTGTTATGTTGATTTAGTGGATTTACATTTTGGTTATCGCAGTGCTTAAGCACTTAAAGCCTTACAAGAATTTCTTAGAATATAAAGCAGATAACAAAGAAACAAATAAAGAATGCTTCAACCTCAAGAAGCTACGAAAAGGAATACAAAGAATCTAATTAAAGTCAAAAGATCCAATAATAAAGTCAGAAATTAATGAAGTATTAGAAAAAAATCCAGCAAAACAGTGGAACAAATAAAACCAAATCTTTTTTGTTGTTGATATTGTTAAAATAAACTAATAAAATAGACAATTGTATTGGCAGAATATGAAAGGGAGAGATGGAAAGAGAAAGAGAAGAGGTCAAAGACTGAGGAAACAATAGTGGCATTATTAGAAATGAGAGAGAAACCATAACTATAAAATTAACAACAGAATTTGTTAACGTGCGATAGAATGCTATATTCAGTTTTATAGAATTACATTTGAAACCCTAGGTGAAATGGGAAAACGTTGAGAAAATATAAACTATCAAAAGTGAGCCTAGAAGAATAGAAGTCTAGTCCAATAATAAAAGCTGAAATTTAATCAATATTCAAATTTCTTTTGAGCCCACTGCTCTGGTCCAGGGGATACTGCAAGCACATTCCAACAACCATCAAGGAACAGATAATTCTTCTCTGACATAAACAGTGTCAAAGCACAGGCCAGATTTCCTGGTTGCAAAACAGAATAAGGTATGCACAAATAAAAACAAATTAAAGAACAATCTCATCTACTGAATTAAGTATAATGATGCATGAAGTAGAAAAACTCAGCGTAGTATTAAAAGAACAACACATACGTTTTTATTACACAGAGATGAGTTAATAGTCTCAAGCATATAGCAGAATAAAGTAGAAATGTACATGACTGCCTCAATGTATTCAAAATTTTTTTGATAAAATTAAAAACTCAAGCATGATGTCAACTATGGAGAGAAAAATATGGAGAAGATAAATGAAACATTTTACTTCATAGTGGCAGAGACACAAGGCAAATTTCATATTTAGGTGACAAAATATTAGAAGTAGCACTATTCAAATTAAAGTCAAAGAAAGGATGCCAGTCATGGCCTGTACGGTCCTGCAGCCGATGGGAGATGCCAGTCTGTGCGACCAAAGAAGAAATGAGATGTTTCTAAGTTAGAACAGAAAAAGTGCAATGGTCACAATTTTTAGATGACAGTGTACCTAGAAAAAGCAAGAGAACAAAGTGAATACGAATAACTAATAAAATGAAATCAGAAAAGTGACATAAAACTAATGTTAAAAAATTCATAGCTTTCTTTTATAATAGCAGTAGCCACTTAGGAAATACAGACTATCAGAAAAATATCTATTTCAAAATATTAATGAAAGGTAGAATGGACCCTGAAATAAATCTAACAAGATATGTGCACAACCTTTAGAGATTAACCTATGAAAATCTAAAGCAACACAAAATGAAGGCGGCGCAAATGGAGAAATATGTTGTTCATGAAGAGGAGGGTTCAGCTTAGTTCTGACGCTTATTAATATGTGACACTGGGAAACTTAGGAAAATCTTGCTCTACCTAAGCCGTACTTCAGCATGTAAAATAAGAGTGGAGGCTGGGTGGTGGTGGCTGCCTGTAATCTCAGCCTTTGGGAGGCTGAGTCAGGGGAACTGCCACTAGTTGAGGGTCAGCCTGGGAGCAGTGAGTTCAAGGGACAGCCTGAACTACATGGTGAGACTCTATCTCAAAAAAGATCTCATTTATAGAATTTGTTGTGACTCTGAGAACTAGTAAAAATAAATGACATTTGGGCAGGGGAGTTAGCTCAGTGGTTCTGGCACCTGTCTTGCAAGTGAAAGGGCCTGGGTTTGATTCCCGGATACCGCATACAATGCTGGGCATGGAGACTCACACCCAGTAGCAATCAATACCACATACCATAGTGCCAGCTATGGTGGCTCACACCTGTAATTCCAGCACTCGGGAGGCACAGACAGGAGAATTTCTGTGATGTGAGTTTGAGGCTGAGCTCAGGGCCAGCCTGAAGTACAAAGTGAAACCCTGTCTCAAAAAACTAAAAAATAAAATAAAATAAAATAAATTTTTAAAAAATGACATTAAAAAAACCCCCTCAAAATCACATGTACAAATGTGTATGAAACTAAAAAAGAAATATGAAAAGATGCACACAAAATACAGTAGTTATCTCTAAGGAATATACAGAGATTAGAAGTTGAAGTTGCATTATCCATTATTTTAAGATTTTTTTTTTCTTTTTTTTTGAGACAGGGTCTCACTTTGTGGTTCAGGCTGGCCCTGAGCTCAGCCTCAAACTCACATCACAGCAATCCTCCTGCCTCTGCCTCCTGAGTGCTGGGACGACAGGCGTGAGCCACCACGCCCGGCACTGTGGTATGTGGTACTGGTTGCTGCTGGGTGTGAGTCTCCACACCCAGTATTGTATGTGGCTACCGGGGATCAAACCTGGGTCCTTGCAAGACAGGCATCAGAACTACTGAGCTAAGTCTCTGGCCCTTAAGATTGTTTTTTGAAAGGGAATACATTATCTATAATTTTTAAAAATTTAGAAGAAATTTCTTATTTTTACCATCTTGGTGGGCTTCTTTTTTTTTTGGCACAAGATTGATTTTCACAAAGTTTATCTCCATTGATTGGAGACAGAGTTTTATAGAATGCTCACTTGAAGATAACCTGCCAAGCAGTGAGGTACACTCATAAATCTATGAGTACTACAGATGAACATGTGTACCACGGGTGAGCGTAAAGTATGAAGACTGTGGATGGTTTTTCTTCTTTCTGAGTACTGTCTCTGTATGTGTGAATTTTGGTAATTTTGTCCTAAGCATCAATTCACACCATAGTAAAACAGATGAATTACCTATACAGAGCTCCTCTACCAGAACTGTTATTTTGTGTATCACTGAGGACATTTTCTAAGTTGCAATCGTATCCCACTTTCCATTTACTTCATCCTTTTCTATAGTTAAAATAATATGTCTATTCAACTATGTTTGTACAACTGCTAGGTTTGTGTGTATGTACTACTCTCCTAGGAGCTCTGGGGGTGGCGGGATGAATTATGATTGAATTCAGCACTCCGTGGACTGGTAAGAGCTATGGCACAGGGCTGTGTCCTCAGGGCTGTGAGGCTCAGGGAAGAGAAAGCTGGGCGTGCAGTGATATCGAGCTCAGCGATCGAGAGGAAAAAGCAGAAAGACTTGTGTGCACTAACGGTGTCTTCCATGCCCACCCTGAAGAGGAAAGGCTAAATTAACTTCAACACTTGTGCGTGGGTTTAATTTTAAAAGAATATTTTCTTGCTATAGGATCGCTAGTTGCATTCTTGACTTTGACAAAAATATAGCTAATGAATGCCTCATTTCACACTAATTGGGAATGCACAGTTAGATCCCCCAAGTCCAGAGAGCCTGGTTTACTCCAGCATGTGTGTGGGCTGGGGCGTGGGTTTTTCACGCTGTGACCCGAGACAGGAAACGCTTTACATCAATTACTCCTTTGTGCAACTGATTTCCGGAGTGGAGAGCATCCCACACCCAGAAACCTGTATCAGTCAGGAACAGGCGGAAGTAGAATCCTGGGGTCCAACAAGTGTGAGTGTCTTGTCATGAAGTTTGTAGATTTGTGGTCTTGGCCATGTTATTTGTTCTGACTTAATCTCTTGAGACCATGTTTCTTCCTTGGGAAAATGAGGTAGTAGTTATTACCTTATGGATGATTTACTAGGACTTTAGATAAGAAATATAGATTTTCAAGCATAGCGTCTGGCATGGAGGGCTGAGTGGGTAGTAATGGCCTTCTCTTCTTTATCAGACATAGGAAACTATGTCAAGACTTCCTGATGTCATGAGCACCCTCATAATAGCAAAGGGGATTGATGCGAGAAGGGATGGATTTAAAAAGGAAAGATCTTAGAAGAGAATGCAAGAGAAACAGCATGGTTTTCAGGATAAGCTGTAAAAGAAGAGTGTAAATTTCCACCTTCGCCTTTGATGATGGCCAAAAATTAAGCAATCTGTAGCAGCTTCTGCTCGCAGGGTTAGTAGTTGCCGGACATGTGGACTGTCAGGACACTGCAGGGTTTGAGAGATGAGCAGTTAGTCATTTGGCTGAGAGAATTTAATAAATAACAAGCCGGTCAGAGAGCCTGCCCTCCCTGGGTGAGTCACATTGAAGTAGCTAAAAATAGCCAACAGAAAGCAGCCCCATCCGAGAGGAAAAGGGAAAAGTCATCTTACTTGCTTGACTGGCATTGTTTTGATCAGAGTGTGAGATCACACGCTGACTTCGCTGGGTCAGAAAAGCGCCCTGTGGCCGATGGTACCACGAGTGTTTATTCATTACTCTAACCACCAACTAGGTGTGACTCTTAAACATAAGCAAAGCTACTCTCCTAATTCCCTCCCACAGCCACCTCCAAAACTCAGCTTTTGAGAGGAAATATTATTCTCATTCACTGCCCTTGGTAGGGAAGTTTTATTTACTTTGAATTCCTTTCTTCCTCCAAAGTCTCAGCACCAAGTCAGAAATCAACTCATCCTGCTTTGTTTTATTTTCTTTCTCAGCTTTGTTTCCATTTCATTCCTGGAGATTGGACCTCTATCTCCTGGATAACAGGTTCCTAACTGGCCCCAACATCTGGGAGGGATCCTCAGAGCTGCCTCGCTCCACCTCAGTCTGCACTGCTTAGGAGCACTTGACTCTCCACGAACTATTGGTTCCATTATTTTCTAGCTCAAAGACTAAACTCTCAGTTTGTCTGTAGCTCCTTTTATTTAAGATCTTTTGTCCTCCTGTTTCACTTGCTCTCCTGCTGATTTGGGGCAAGACAGTGAGGACCTGGGAATAAAGATGGTGCTGTCACCCATTTCTTCTGACAGTTGGGATTGTGGAATAAGAAGGAGGATACTTATACGGCTACCTGGCTGTCATTTTCTAGCCATGGTTTAGCACTATCTGGAGGGGCGGGTTCATGTTTAGTGTTGGACGACTGGTGTCTCTTGGCACAGTGGGTCACCTATTTGCCTAGTGTCTGCTAAGGAAGAGGATCAAAAGGCTGGAATAACTTACGAGCTTATCCATCACGTAAAACTCTAGTAAAAGCAGACATGAGAAGGGTGACACCTGGTGACATTCATGAGCATACAATGCCCACATAATTACAAAGAACACCGGAAAGTGTTGGTAGACTGATGTTTCTATGTGGTCAGATGGCTTTGAACCAAAAAATTAATTGATGATGGGAATTTGTGACCTTATAGATAGAACACCTAGCCAGCGATGGCGAACCTTGTAGAGCTTTCAGTGATAACAAATAGCCTACAGCTCTACACGTGCCATGGGTTCGCAACCACTGAGTCCTAGACTATCTTGTGGAGCAGGCTGAGGTGAGGAGCATACACGATGTCACTGTCAGCATTTTCTATAGACCACTCAGCCACAAGGAAGAGATGAAAGGTGCATTTCTCACTACTCTGGCCAAGAGAAGTTAGAGCAGCGAAAATGAGTTTGTGCCAGCTAAACATTTGCAGAAGGCCTCATTCCCCACGAGTGTGCACAGGTCCTGTCTTTTCATACCTCTTGTCGATGGCGAGTTAAGAAGCATAACTGGGTAGATCCCTCCAGGCCTCATGCTGACTGAGAGAAAGATGCGACTTGGTGAAGTGGCATCAGAGACAGAGGAAAAGAAAGAACTTCAACTCAGAGATCAAGAGTGTCAGAGAAAAGGAGCTTGGTTTTAATAAATAACTGTAACTTGAGGGTTAGGCAGACATATTTCCATAGTGTTAAAAAAGAGAGACAGTGTTGATTGTATAAGATTCTTAAGTGGAATCAATTCAAGTCCAAAGTGGGAGGTATTTTTAAAAATTCCAGGAAAGAAGAAGAGGGAGTGATCTTTTTCATTGTTGTTGGAAAATGTGCCTGCATAACTAATCCGTGCTCATATTTGAAAAGGACATTTAGACAAAAGGAAAAGGGAGCCATATAATCAATGAGCATATAGGAAGATGGAAAAAACTTAGGCATAAGAATTATTTCATAAATCAATGGCTTAGAATGATCTGACATTACTAAGTGACAACCACCACAAAAGTCTAAAAATGTTGGAGGAAGTTCAGGAAGTGGGCTATTTAAATTTAGAGTAAGAAGAGCAAAGAATGTCATGGTCTCCTTGTTGGCAATGAAGATGGAGGCTACTGAACCATTTTTATTGATCTTCGAAACAGTTTGGAGGAGAAAAAAAGCCAAAGGTCTAAAATAAGTGTATATAAATAAAGAAATCTAACCCTAATGTCAGCATCAAAAATGGAAGGGGATTGGTTTCACTGTCTGCACAAGCATGGCCCTGACATTGATCTTTGCCAAGAATAAAAATCACTCACCATGGAACCATAAACAAAGTTTATGTTTTGCTGTAAATTCTTTCTCGAATTTTCCTGTTGGCATTCTTGGATTTGGGTTGGTTGTCTTAGAATACTTTTTGTAACTGGATACTGAATGTTACTTGAATGTGTATTATTTCTGTGCATAGTTTAAAAACTAGATTTCCAACTATTTACTGAGATGTCATTGTAAGTGAATTTCAGTATTAATCAGTTATCACTCCTATATCCTAAGTTTTATTTTTGATGGAATACTCTGCTTACTGATTCCAGCTAGTAGCTTTTAATTCTGCAATCATACCTTAGATTCCTTGCACTTTTCCATATTTTGTTTATATCTTGTGAATACCATGCTTCATTTTCATCTTATCCCTTTCTTGATCTCTTCTGAATGGTAAAGTGTCATGCCTGTTTGCTCTCCTGTGAGGAGTCTTAAAACGTTCTTTTCGGCCCAGCTGGAGTAGCTCATTTTCTTCCTGTGAGCTCTTCGTCACTCCTTTCCTGAGCGCTTCTCTTGGTGCCTATGTTTTACTTTGTTCTAGTTTCATAGAAGGAGAAAATCTTCCTCAGACCTGGTGCTTGTCACGTAACAGGTCTCTGGTCCTGTTCTCACTGAGTGCAAGTGGAGGTGAGTGACATGTGGACATCCCACACTCACACGGACTTGCAAAAGGGTATCACACCGGAACAGCTATGCTTCTGTTTTATTTTCCTTTTACTGCTAGGACAACTGCTGTTTTTGAATGTATCACATTTTCTATGTAGGGATTAAAAATCTCAATATTTTATAAGCATTTTAATAGATAAACATGCTTTCATTTTAAATCTAAAGCTCCCCATGTGTCCATTCTACAAATTGATTGATTATAACCTCAAAATTCATCATATACTAAATTATTTTTGTCATTCCATCTGTTGAAGCATGAAAAGGGTATATTAAAGTTTTCCTCTCAAGTTGTCTGTTGTTAATTTTACTTGATATATTTTGTTATTGAGAATAAAAATATTCATGAATGTTATGTTTTCAAATATATCCCTTAACCATATTAATGGTCCATTTAATAGTATGCTTAATATTAATATTGCCCTCCCTTCTTTTCATGGTTGGCATTTTCCTAAAATATCTGTGCTCTTTTCCCCCTCCCCCTTCTGTCCCAGTTTGTTTAAAACAGCATATATTTAGAATTGTTTTTTGCCCAATCCAGGGCTCTTTGTCTTTTAATAGAAATGATTAAACCATTTTCACTTAATGTGATAACTAATACATTTGACCTCACTTCTATCATCTTTTATACCTTCTATTTTTATGTTTCCTTGCTATTTCCTTCTTTAGTTTTTATCTTGACTATAATGTTCTGAATCTTCCTAATTCTGGCATTTCTAGTTTTGTATTCATCTATTCTTTTTATTTAAAGTATATTTGAACTTATACTTCTCTATTAACAATTAAAAAAAAAAACTCTATGTTTCCAACAGTAAAAACTGAGAAATTTAGTATTTCTACCATTTTTTCTTGAGTTATCTGAATTTTAAAAATTATTTTAGCTAATACATAAAGACATAAAAATTGTAAATATTAATGAGGTACCATATAATGTTTCAACACATATGTACATTATGTAATGTTTAAATCTGCTTAAACATATTTATCTCCTCAAATAGTTTCTTCTTTATGGTAGAAGCTTTCAAAATTCTTTCAACTCTTTGAGATATTTGTATATTCTTGTTATCTACATTCACCCTATTGTAAGATACCAACTTTTTAGATTCCACATATCAGTAAGATCATACTTGTCTTTCTATGCCTGGTTTATTTCACTTAACATAATTGTCTCCAGTTCTGTCTATGTTGGCCACAAATGATTTAAGATGAGTTTTTAGAATCAAGTATATTATAGGTTTTTGTTAAGAATAATGTTTAACGATTGCATTGTTTCATATCCACATTGACAACATTTAAACATTAAATCTGTGTTTTAGTAGTTTCATTGTTCACTTCTTACTTTTTATATTTTTCATTCCCAACTTATTCCTAAATTCTTGTGTTGGATAGATATTTTGAATACACATTTTTTAATACAAAATTTTGGTGTTCTTGTCTGGTTTTGGGTACATTAACTTTACATATTCCAGAATATAGATTCTGGATCAAAGTCTTGTTACTTCAAACTACTTTAGCTATATCTCACTTTCTTCTGATATGTAATATTTTACAATGCCTAATTTTTGCTTGTTTTTTCTCTGGAAGTAAAATTGTTCCTCTGATTTCATATTAGACTCTTTATTCTTATGGGTTAATAACCTTCACCAAAATGTACTTTTAATTTTCCCAGTATACCATGAACTATTTTATAGTTTTTATGTCTCTCTATATTTTTGTTATAATTTGCCTTCCATTTCCTTTTTCATTTTCTGAAAAATTCAGAATATGAATATATGTATTTGATGTACTTGCAGCTGGCATTATGTTTCACTCGTTCTATTTTTTCATGGGCTCTTTTGTCAGTGTGGTGAAGATTTACAATCATCTTTCGTTTTCTGTATTGTTCCAATGTGCATGTTTCCATCCCATGATGTGAATTTTGCAAAATGGCTCATCTATCCGACTGCATCTCCATCTGGATTTCTCACGGTACCTCGAATTTTAACATGCCCCGAGCTGACCTCACTAGCTTACCTGACTCTGTACTTGTTCCCCGACTATCTTAGCTGACAAAACCACTACTCTCCAAGGAACACAGGGCAGGACCCTGAGGCTACCCTCAATTCCCATTTGTCACAACCCCCCTTACACCCACACACTCAGTTACAAGTTCTGTCGCTTCTTCCAATTGTATTGCTCCGTAGTTGGCCTTTGTGTCACCTAAATTCCCACCAACACCACCTCACCGGTATCCTGACTTCCTGTCTTCTTTCTTCCCCACACTGCAGCCTGAGGAATTGTTCTAAGAGGAAAATCTCCAAATACGGTCCCCATGTAAAATTCCTAATACCCTCCACTCACCATCTAAAGAAAAAACAAACACTATGCTCCTCCCCGGGGCAGACAACCCTTCCTTGGCTCAGTCCGGCTCACATTTCTGGACTCTTCTCCTAGTGTGGTCTGGCTCACAGCTTTGCCCCAGCAGCCTTGGTCTGAGGATGCTGAGCTGCCTCGGAGCCTCTGTGGACACTGCTTACCCAACTCAGGCTGCGCGAGCCACACTCCTGCACCTCACTTCACCTGTCCAAGCTCAGCTCCTCCGGAGTATTACCTGCCCTCCTTGGTCCAGGTAGGGGAAGAGACTCATGCCGAATGTCACCTCCAGATAGAGAAGCAGTATACCTGTTTCTTGCTCTGCAACGGGAGACCCAATTGGTCCTCCCAGAAACAGCCTAACAGAGGGGTGGCTCAGTACAATACGTGCTTGCTGGTTTAGTATTGGTTTCAGGCCTGAGTGAGTCTCCTCAGGAGTGTATTTGCCGTGATCTGGATGGAGAGGGATTTGGAACAGCATGAACTGTGAGGCAGAGCAGGACCTTCTCTGACTATGGGAATATGAGATTAACTACTGGCTCCATAATAGCTGAGAATTGCTCTTTGTGACTCGGATAGTTTTAGACCACAGTTCAATCAACCAAAAGGTGTGGGCCGGACTTGGTGACAGGACTGTGGACATCCGGGTGGGGACTGGGGGTCTAGACTATAGCACTCACTTTGTATGGCTCTCAAGAATTCTGGAAAAAGCACTCTGGACCTCTGGGAGGTGGGAAGAATTTTCTCTGGTTCACTTAACTGAAGGTGAAGTTACTGAAGCAGCTGATGGAAGTCCATGGGCCACAGTCCCAGAGCAGAGGAGTGAGAAACCTACTGGGGCATGAAGACAGTTCAGGCATCTTGACCTCTGAGTGTCAGAGTGGCCATGCTGGCTGGGAGCTTCCTCAGCTATCAGGAAGGAGAAAACTCACTTCCTGTGTAGATGACTCTGCTCATGCCCAAGAGAGGAGAAGACTCCCCCATGCTGACCGCATGTAAAGAAGTAGGGCCCAGTGGTTACCTGGGCAGGCAATTGTGGGTTTGTCAGCTTCCTATGGCCAATAAATGTGCTCTCATTCCCCTTTCTAAGGTGAAATCACATTTATGTCTTTGGAATCAAGAGAGTTCACAGATGTAAATGCAACGTTATCTTCTCAGTATGTACACGTGTAAAATATGTTTATGAACTTTTCTTACATGAACCTTTTCTTGTATCTTTATCTTGCCTGAGACTGATAGTGCCACTTACCACTAGGACAATGAGAATTCTCAAGCATCCTGCTCCTTCCCCCTTTCACCCTATGATGCCAGGAGAGTCTTTAATTTTCGGTGAGGCATCATGACTTGAAATAAAAGGCTACTTCTAAAAATAAGAAGGGCTATTTTTGCATGAAGTAAAGTCTTACTCTTCTTTAGAAAAGGAGAAAGCGCTGTTCAAAGAGCGGACACCCTGACTGCTGCTCTGACTGCGTGACTCCAAGATAGGTTTCTCTCCTTTGGATCCAGTACTCCTCATTTTATTTTATTATTTTTATTAGTTTTGGAGGTATTGGGGTGGGGTTCTTGCTATATTGTCCTGACTTGCTTCGAGTACAAAGTCCTTCTGCTTCGGCCTCGGGAGCAGTTAAGACTATAGGCACGTCTCATTATACCCAACTTGAGTTTCTAGCTCTAAGATGAAGCTCAGAACCAGATTCTCTCTCGGGTCTCTCCCTAATCTCATTTTCCATGATGTCAGAAACTCTTAAATGGACTGCAAATTAATATGTGTCTCTTTTGCTAATTGAATCACATCTCACAAGGCTAAAAGAATATGTAACTGAGATAACTAGACCACAACTGTCAAGACTTACAGAGTAAGGAAGTTGCCAAAATTACTATCACTACCACCCTTACCACCACCATCACCACTGTCACCAGCATCCCCACTACCATCGGCACCAACCACCATTGTTGCCACACTTCTACCATCATCTTCATGGCACATACAAGTCTATTATTATAAATAGCAAAATAATCTGTAAACATTTCTTATCTGGAAGGACTGGTGTTAACTGCAGGAAACATCCTGAAATGACACAAGGAATGAGTTTTTAATACTGAACTCCTGATCATTAGGAATCAATATGGGTCTGATAAATAATTTGTATTGGATCAATAGAATTGTTTCTTTGACCAAGTTACTGGGCAGATCAAACTCAGACTGGTGAGAGAGAATCTACCGAGACCTTTGATAAGATTCCTGTGATAATCTTTTTAGTTACAGAATATGCACTGAATGCCATAATATGTTGAATACATTTTCTAAGACTGATGTTTGATTACTGAATTGACATATTTAGGGAGCCTATACTGAGATGCCTCACAATCCTATGAATTTTTTACTGGTGACTTCCATGAAAAAAATCACATTCATCACTTTTGAGAGTAGCATGAAGCTAATGAGATTGAAATTAACAAGGCAACATGAAGACTAAACGCAAAGCTCCATGTCTGTACTCCACATACCCCTGGATAAGGTGGGTGGGGTGCAGTGAGGCGCAAGGTAGATAAAAAACAAATTTGAAAGGGAGTTGGACTGTTCTGGTTGCTGCTAGGCTCACCAGGTGTTGATAGTATAGATTCCTAATTAGTTAGAACTCAGAGAGCTTTAATAGAAGTAAGAAAGGGAGACTGAAGGAGGCGATTATCTCACCTTTCTCAGTGCTGATTAGGCCTCCCACGAAAGTCTACATTTTATTCCTTCAGGACGTAGAAATCAGAGAAAGAGTGACAATGATAATGGGGTGCTGTGACAGGCAGAGTGGCCTGTGAGCCAGGGTGGGGCAGTAGAAGGGTGCTGGCCAAGGAGGAGAAAGAGCTGCCTTGAGAAGAATTCGTGGGCACTGGTGACAGGAAGCTGATGACAGGGCTTCCCAGGAAACACGCAGAGGGTGTCTGCTGGCTGGCTTACTCTCCTGTGGGGATGTGCTGTGGGAGGGAGGCTCCCTTTCTCCTCATTTGACTCATCCAGGGAGAAGGCCTCCTGAGCATCCTAATGCATTCCTGAAGCGCCATTACTTTCACAAAGTCTATACCAATGGTTTCCCTTGAAATGCCTTCAAAAGTACCCTTTCTTTGATTTCCTGGAACCCCAAGATAGTGGCAATTCACATTAACATCAGCACATACATCAATTATTGAGGCAATAATGCAAAATAAGTTATGAAATCCTACAGATTTGGGTTTTGAACTCAGCCTTTCTTACCAGCTTTGCAAACACAAACACGTTGCTTAAACCTTCTGAAACACAGTTTCCTTTTCCACAATGTTAACATCTGGCCTGTGGTGATATGACTATTAAGCAAGACAATACTCCTCCAATTATAGCACAACACGAGACCTGGAGTAATTGCCCAATAAGTGCTACAGCTCGTATTACTGTTTTACAGTACTGTTTACTCCTACTGCTCCTTCCCATTGCTCTGCGTCAGGCAGTATGCTAGTATAGGCGACAGGGTAGAAAACAAGATAGGCCCACCGCACGTCTGCACCAAGCTGATAGCTTAACCAACAAATTCAGTTGAACTTTCTGCAATGAAGGAAATGTTCTAGATGTGCCTTCTCCAACACAGTAACCAAAACCAATTCGGTGACAAAGGAACTAGATTTTTAATTTTATTTTAAGGTAAAGGTGTAAATGACCTTGGAATGAGTCACATGTGAGAACAGATAGCACAGCTTTAAAGGTATTTCAGGTACATTTCTTAGATCGATCAAGATGAACAGAATAAAGATGCACTGATGAAGAAATGTACATTAAAGCACCAGGAAAATTCCTATTTGTTTATTCTTCTCATTTAACTGTCAATGGTGCACCTCTCAGAACTCAGGTGTGCAGGATGCAGGGAAGAATCAGTTCTGGTTTCTGTCCTGAGGGAGCTCACTGTTTACTGGCAGAGAAGTGAGTAAATGATTTTACTATAATGAGAGAAATATGTGCACGTGTTGCGTAGGTGCAGCCGTGATGTCCAACCCCAGTGGACAGGTTTTTTGTTCGGTAAACTCTTCTATTATAAGATGACATCACCTCACTCCTATTGTGGAACTTAGTAACAGCTTTGGATGTGGCCGGCATGCTGTGATGATGGCTGAAATGGGAAGTAGTTGCTGATTGGTCAAGGTTGCCACATCTTCATAGAGATCATGATGCACATTCATAGGACTGAAGATTAGTATAATTACTTGTGTGGAGAAGTGAGATGCTATGCACATTTATGGGTCTTACACAATAGTGTGATTTGATCAAAATATAGGATGTTGGCTAGTCAAAGAATCCTGCAGCTGACAGTTGCTCAAATAAAAATGGGCATAGCTTGGTATGACATGACTTTCATCCTCATCCCAGAGTTATAAAGTAGGGTGCTGTGTATGATTCCTTCTCCTGCACGGGATGGTCTGGTGGTGTGACTTGATCATGTGAGAATGTCTGGGCATTTGGGTCCCCGAGGTCATCTGCTTTGATCCCAAGGTTCAGTTGCCTCTGGTGGCAGGGAACTTGTGCAGAGAATATAAATTACAACATTTTGGAACTATGAGTTGGTGTCACCCTTTAGAAAAGTGGCTTTTCACCGATACTGGAAATCCTGTCATGCCCTTTGGCTCAGTGAGCCCTCTTCCAGCAATTTACCCAAAGAAAGGAACTGGAATTGTGTGCAGTAAGACCTGGCTGGGAGTTCTTTGTTGTTGCTGAAGAGAGGAAGACAAATGATGAACAGTATAATAACTTGCAGCCAAGATAAATGTTCGAGGAGGGCTTGTGTATAATGCAAAATGGGAAGAAGAAGAAAAAGCGAGGAAGCAATAGCTGCAGACACCAAGAATCCTCTGGGTGTGATCCAGGGTCAGGCAGCCTGGGTTTGAATGGCCGCACTGCCACGTAGGAGCCTGTGACCTGAGCAAGTCACCTGAACTCTTTGCATCCCAGAAAAATGGGGTTGATAATAATATACTATCTCAGAGGGACTCTGAGGACTTGGTGACAGAGTGAATATAAAACGCTTAACACCATGAAAGGTACATTTATTAGGTTACCTATATATGTTGGCCCTCTATGGACTGTATGACTTCAAGGCATAAAAATAGATGGAAAGGGAGCAGGGGTTGTAGCTCAGTGGTCCCAGCACCTCCCTCACAAGTATGAGGTCCCATGTTTGATCCCCAATACAAAAAAAAAAAAAAGATGGAAAGAAATAAGTCAGTATTCTAATTGTGGGATCCAGGTGGTAGAGTCAGGGATGAGATATTAATTTCTCTGTACTTTTCAATTTCCCAAATTTTCTTTCATGCACACGAATTAGTTTTATATTAAAACAGTATATCATAATGTTGTAACACAAGATGCTTTTTAGAAAAGAATTTAACCACAATGAAGTAGCACTTTCCTTTTCTTCCCCGGAAAGCAGCTGGGGACACCCTGGCAGAGCCTCAGACGAGCCCAGCCAGGGCCTCTGAGGGCTCAGCGCTCAGGGGATCCTTGACAGGTGTGGACAGTGTTGTGCGGGGAGTGAGTGGAGGGGAAGCTCATGTCTCGAGTTCTTAGTCAGTTTCTCCCACTTGAGAGTCTGCGTTCCAAACTGCTCAGACCTTTCTCTTTCTCCTCGTAGCATGGTTGTTTTGAACCAAACACTACATAAAACTGTAAGGTAGGAAGGACTCAACTATAGGCTTCCAGCCCAAGACCCCTCCTGGAAAAGTACTTGGAATATCGCCAGGATCGGTGGACTTACACATTAAAAGCCGATTGGCAAAAGGACTTAGACCAAAAGAACAACAGAAGTTAGCCAAGCAGCACAGTTGTTCTAACGAGTGTCGTCATACTCTGAGAGGAAATTCTGGCAAAAAGCGCCCTAACACGACAAACAGCGAAAATACCTTCGTGCAGTAGCACACGTGCCAGAGCTAGAGGGCCCGAAAGCGTAGCAGGGTGCGCGCGCCGGCGTTTCTGACCCAGCTTGACCTTTGTGCCCGCTGCTGGCGTCCTTCTGACAACCAGGCGCTCGCGCTTTAGCAAGTAGCTCCTCGAGCAGCGTTTTATACACGGGAATCCCAAATAACGAGGTCGACGCCCCCATCCGGGCCACAGGGGCAGTTTCCGGTTGGGGCCTGACCTCGGTCCCTCATCACGTCTGGAGGTGAACGCTGTCCACCTCAGACCAAGGTGCGTCCCCCAGGACCCTGAAACGAAAGCAAGACGAGCAGCCCTCCCAGGCCCCGCTGCCCACCCCGGGCCACCGCACGCTCCCCAGGCGGGAGGGAGCCGCGCCACGCCGACCTGCCAGCCCGCGGGGTCGCTGCGCTCCGCGCGCCCCTGAGTCGCAGCCAGGAACCGCCTTGGCGACGCCGAGGACCCCGCGCCCCGCCGCGCACCGAGGCCGCCACCTGGGGCGCCGGCTGTGCCCCCCGCGCGCCGTCCCGTGCTCCCCGCTGCAGTGATGGCGGCCATAGAGGCGGCGCCTCTGGGTCACCTGTAGGGCTCTTTACAACTCCACAGCCCCCTCCCCAGACCCTGGTGCTCTCGTCCAGGGGAAGAAGAACGAACCTCCGCACCTGCAGGTGAGGTGGCTCGGTGCTGGAGTTTCCACAGCCCTACAGGTGACCCAGACGCGCACCCTCGGACACACCGACGCCTTGTGACGGGGACTGAACAGGGCTTGACCCTGTCCTGCTCTTGAGCTCCCCGAGGCGCGCGCCCCACGGGCTTTGCGGAGCCCCGGAGTCTCGGAGGCCCGCGGGACAGTCAGAGGAAGCGACAGGCGTTAAGGAAAGTGTCCCCTGCTCTTCGCACCCCTGACGCTGCCTGGGGCGCGCATGGGTACCAAGGAGCCAGGTAAGTCCAGACCGGAGAGAGCAGAGCACCGCTCCTGCAAACTGCCTGCAGCTGCGCCACTTTCTCTCGCGCGTCTCTGGGATCCCGAGGCCTCCGAACTGCGGGGAAGCCGCCCCCCCTCCCGTCCGCGCCCCTCCGGGAGCATCCTCTGCACCCGGGCTCTGGCAGGTGGCACTGTCAGGGTGGGCTCAGTGACCGCGTCTGCAGCCCCTTTTCCCGACCGCGGGACCCGCCGCCACCTCGCCCTCCTTTTCCAAGTTGCTGTCCACCCCTCCACCCCCAAACTCCAGACCCCTCCACCGCGCTCCGCCGTCTTACCTCACCGTGCAACACTTGGTTGCGCGGTTGCCCGGGGCGCTCCTTCCTCACAGTTTATTCCCTTACTTGGGAGGAAAGAGGAACCGAGAGACAGAAAGGGGACCGAAGCGGGCGTTGGGCGTCTTCCCGCCCGCGCAGCCCTCTGGGGGAGGGGGATGGGAGCCCCGGGGCGCGCCGCGGAGAGGAGGCCACCCGCCTGCGGCCCGCAGCTCCCGGCTCTCCAGCCCCTGCCGCGGGATGCGCAGATCTGGGCGTTCTGGCTTGGCTGCCCGCTACTACGGCACTGCGGCTCTGCACCCTGTCCCTCGCAGCCTCGCAAGTCCGGCTGCCACTCTCACTGCGGAGCCCTGCCCCCGGGCGCAGAGCCCGCCCCCACCACACGCGCGCGCATTCACACGCGCACGCACACACATGTACACGCAGAGTGACAGACACGAACGCAGATCCCTTCAGGGGGAACCCGCGTCCCTTTGGGGCAGCCTGGGCGCGGGCACCAGGAGGGCGCTTCTGACTGGCAGCACTGTGGTTTTGGAGGAGGAGTTAGGGGCTTGGGGTGCAGAAAGGACGCAGCAGTGCTGGGCGCCAGAGGCCAGCTCTCACCTGGACCGGCGAGACGAAGGTTTGACAAAATCCCGTCCCCTCGTTTCCTTCTCTCAGCCTAAAAAGCTGGGAACCTAGGCTAGCTTAAATATCCCAGCCAAATCATAGAAAAAATATAAATAAAAGATCAACAAGTTCTATTTCCCAGGAACTCAAGGCCTCCTGGCATCCAAATTGTCAGCCGTGTGTGTATGTATGTGTATGTGTGTGTGTTGTGTGTGTGTGTGGTGTGTGTGTGTATGTGTGTGTTCTGACAAGTCGGGTTCCAGTGGCATTGCACTGGGGGCTATTCGCCCTGGGCAGGTTCTCGCCCCTGCAGATCTGTGTAGTGGGACCCTGCCAGTCCTGCCAGAGCCTGGCTCACAGACAGGTCAAATCCCAGGGCCCCACTCCGAAATTCCCCACTTTACTTTCAAGTGACACCGGACTGTTTTCCTGCAAAACAAATAGACCACTTCTTTAAAAAATGTGGAAAAGCACAGAAAGAGGGCTGGCAGAGGGTGTGGGGTGGGGTGCTGGCCAAGGCCTGGGATGTTTGCTGCTGCTTTTTCCATGACGCGCATGTGCGCATGTTGGTGGTGATGCTATTTCAGGCATGTCACACCATCGGGATGACTTCTGTCCATTTCACACCACATTTAGAGTCACCGGGAGTTTAGACTCTCATCTGTAAAATATGTGCAGTTTACCAGTTTCCACAGCTGAGAATTCTTTTCTGCCAGCAGGCAGCGAAGGCCCCTGGGCCAGGACCACAGCCAAGAAAAGCTTTCTGTGGAGTGCAGAGGCGCCGAGGGGTGCTGAGTGTCTGGGCATCGGGGGAAGAAGCCGTAATAGCCCCGGGGACCCTGATGGTCTGAGTGCTCACCTGGCAGGCAAGGCTGAGGGGACAGAAGAGGAGCTGAGGCCCAGCAATGTGCCCAAGGTTCCACCTGGTGCCAGTGGCAAAGCTGACCCCAGAGTGGGTGCTCATGCCTTGCCCATTCAGCCACCTCTCACTTTGTGCAGCCCCAGCTCCATCTGCAGAGCTTCGCGAAGCGAGACTGAGGACGTTTGCGAAGGTGCTCTCTGCGGCTCCTGCTCTCATCCTGTCTGGCTCCCTTTCACTGACTTGTTTGTTTCACAGCTACTTATTAAGCTCCTACGACTATGCTTCAGGTGCTTCCTCCTCACCCCAGCCTTGGGTGTCCTGGGGAGGAAGGAAGGATGAAGATGTGGAAAGGGCTTGAAATTGTTCCTGTATGGTTCTGGGAGGGAGGAGACCCTGGGCATAAGCCGACTGTGTTGAGTGGATGTGGACCACATCGTCCTGTGTCTTCCAGGGAGGAGAATACTCTCCCACGTTTCGCAGGAAAACCGTCCTGGTTCTGTCTATTCCAAAGAAGGCCAGACTAATGGAGAGCACTATTTAGCCAAGCACTGTGATGAGTTGGGGATGGGCGATTGCGGGTAAATCATTCTGCCTGTTAGAATGGGAGGAAAATAAGTTGGATGGGACCAATGGGAAAGACACATGAAAGTAGACTACGGAGCTTCAGCTTGATTGGCAGCATGCTGAGGAGGAATAATGACAGACAGTCTCGGGACAGAGCTGCCAAGCAAGGATTTGGAGAATGGAAATACTTGTACAGGTGGGTCAATAGCTGGCTGCAGAGTCGACTACAGAAACATTTCTTCCTATAACATAAGTCATTTGTAAAGTCGATATTGTTCACCAGTTTGTGTATGGGTTTTGGGGGAAATTTTGGGCCATAAGGATTCAAATGCTTGGGCTGATGCAGGGTGAGGACACAGAACCCTGTGTAGACAGAGGGCCAAGAGCTGATCCCAGATTGCACGCTAAGAGTGCAGAGGAAAAGGGACCGGGTGGTGAGCCCCACAGTTCATGTTAATTGGACAACATGGAAAAGACAAGCTTGGGTGGAATTTGAGAGAAGTACAGGAACTTCACCTGAGGATCAGCAGGAAAGAGGCCCTCTGAGTGCAGAGAATGCAAAGCAGAGACAAGTCTCTGTGAGTTACGGAGTGCCCCATTAGGAGACAGGAAGCCTGAGTGAGTAGGGGCCAGGCCTCCGAATCCCCCCAGGGGCTTAGATGGAGACAGGGGCTGTGACAGGTGGATTTGTGTGGTTTTATTTTGACCCCAGGAGCTGGGAAGCATCCGACACCAGCTTTCCGCATCAGAACGGAGCGCCCAGAGGATTGTGGAAAGATTCTGTTAGCCTTGCAAGGAGCCCCAGCCCAAGCGGTGCAGAGAGGTCGCTGCTCGGAGTACCCAGCCAAGGAGCTGGGATCCACCTCATGCCCACTGTCCCTGCAGACTAGCGGGGCTGTGTGTCTGGAGGGAGGGGCCTTTTCTCCAGTGTGTACGAGTCCTCTGCAGCTGAACGACTGGAGCAACAGTGCAGCAATGAGGATTTACCTAGCAGCAGTGTCTGTGCAGATCCAAGGTAAAGGGGAAGGGATCTGGGACTCCCCAGAACTCTGGGAACCCGCACTTGGTTCTGCTCTTTGGTGAAGCTCCGTGGCGCTCTGTAGGCACAAAGGAGGAAGCTCCATTCCTGTCCTTGAAGCGTTTGCAATCGGGGTCAGCTGTGAAACAGTCAAAATGGCTAAGAGGCAGTAAAGGGAGGACGGACTGAGCGTGTGTGCAGGACAGCGGCGCTGGGCTTGGGCGTTAAGAGGGCTGGGTTTGGGAGTAGAGCTGTGAGCAAAGGCTGCGGGCAGGAATCTGGGGCTTGGGCAGAGGTTTTAGGCCTCTTGTCTTTCCCAACGCTAGCCGGCTGGTGGATCTCTCTGAGAGAGAGACCAGTCGTTTGGATAAAAGTCAATGTTATATATTGTGAAATAGAAAATGCTCAATGTAAAATAAGGTGAAAGGGGACAATGTTGAGATTGTAACAAAAAAGTAAGGAAACAAATTTTATGTATATGGGGGGGGTGGTAGGGTGGGTGGGGCTATGGGAAAAAATGAGAATTAAGTTGTGTCTTATACTGGTACAAATCCCCATTATGGAGTGCAATCATGA
>PVIR01026862.1:5999-23568 GCA_004026965.1 Petromus typicus | reverse complement strand
CTGGCCCTGAGCTCAGCCTCAAACTCACATCACAATCCTCCTGCCTCTGCCTCCCGAGTGCTGGGATTACAGGCGTGAGCCACCACGCCCGGCACTGTGGTATGTGGTACTGGTTGCTGCTGGGTGTGGGTCTCCACACCCAGTATTGTTATGTGGTTACCGGGGAATCGAACCCGGGCCCTTGCGCTTGCAAGACAAGGCGCCGGAACCACTGAGCTAACTCCCCGGCCCCTTAAATTGAATTCTTTATTGGTACATTTTATATACACATCATGATCACACACAATATTGAGAATTTGTACCGGTATATGACACAACTTAATTCTCATTTTTTTCCATTTCCCTACCTACCCTACAATCTCCCAACTCCCTATATACATATGCTTTCTTTCATTTTTTTGAGACAGGGTCTCGCTGTGTGGTTCAGGCTGGCCCTGAGCTCAGCCTCCAACTCACATCACAGCAATCCTCCTGCCTCTGCCTCCCGAGTGTTGGGATTACAGGCCTGAGCCACCACGCCCCACACTGTGGTATGTGGTACTGGTTGCTGCTGGGCGTGAGTCTCCACACCCAGTATTGTATGTGGTAACCGGGGATCGAACCTGGGCCCTTGGCTTGCAAGACAGGTGCTGGAACCCCTGAGGTAACTCCCCGGCCCACTTTCTTTCTTTTTTAACATCATATTTTTTCTCTACCCTTATTACTTACCTCTACTCTTTTCCCCTTGAATATTTTCTATTTCACAATACATTCTAGAACTCATTTATATCTTCAGATTCTCCTACCACAGAAAAGATTCGGTATTTACACATCTGTGACCTATTTATTTCACTTATGAGTGTGTCTTGAAGCTCTTTAATGCATTTATACATTGGGTTTCTTATATGAAAGAAAACAGTAATAATTAAGCTTGTATGTCTGATTTATTTCACTTAACATTGTGACCACAAGATGTATCCATTTTCCTTAAGGTGAAAATGATACAAGTTTATCCTTTATGGCAAAGTATATTACATTACATAATATACCATATTTTCTCTATCCATTCATCTATTGAAAGATATATATTTATTATTTTAAATGTAAATCTAAAAGAAGGCCTTGTAGTTTTATTTATCATTTTTTCCTAAATATGGCCACTCTGCCTGGGGGCAAAATTACCCCCTCATTGGGAACCACTGACCCAGACCACTAAATACAAACATGAGCAGACAATTGAGAATCATCAAGTGTTTAAGGAATACAAACACAAATTCAGAAAGTTCCTCCTGAGGTATGGCACATATATTCCTTTTTTTTTACAAGGTCTCTCTATGTAATTCACTTGGCCTTGACTCACTATGTAGCTCAGGCTGGTCTCCAACTCATGGTGATCTGCCTGCTTCTGGCACAAACATCCTTGCTGCCCCAGGACCTTTGCACATGCTGCTCTTTCTTTCTAGAAACGTAGCTTTCTACATAGATGGAAAGGAGGAAGTCGGGATCTATAAAATAAACTGGAGGAAATTCTCACCTGATGGAGAGATACCCAGAAAAGATGGGTGGGCAGATGTGAAAATGAAACAGTTCTCAGAACTTGAAAACATGACCATCCTTGGGCTGAACAGAAGAATGTTTACAGCTGAAGAGTAAATAAGTGAAGTGAAATTCCGACCTGAGAAAGTCTCTGAGATCATTGAGTAAAAGGGTATAATGATAATAAGTACAAAAAGAAAGTTGAGACTTATGTACACTGTGTCGGTAGTTTGCTTATTAATTCTCAGCACAAGACCACTCCTTTGCATCCTCCTCTGATGAGGAGCTAGGCTTCCACCAAGCACGTTTCTCTAACTCCTTGCTCTCTGTCTCTACCCTGTGCTGAGTGACAACACAGGTGGAGCCAGTCTGAACACATGGAAAAGGAGTGCAATTACAGTGTGTTGTCAGACCTCAATGAAATTAGATTAGAATTAGAAAACAGAAGGATATCTAGAAAATCCTCAAATATTTGGAAATTAAACAATAAACTATTAAATCACCCATAGATTACAGGAGAAACTACAAAATGAAGTGAATAAAAATGAAAGCACAGCCTGGTTAGAATCTGTGGAATGCTGCTATAGCACTGCCAAGGGGCAAATGCATAGCACTGAATGTCTATACTAGAAAATAAAGAGTCCTGCAGTCAGTGGTCTTAGCAGCCACCTTTAAAGAAGTTCAGGAAGCGCACTGGCTGCTGTGTATGCAGAAGCTCTAATGCTAAAGCAGAGAGACACACAAGAGCACCCATTCTGTGATCACATTCATATCACAGTTCCACAAAATAGAACTCTATAGAGCCCAACTGTTGCCTGGGGCCGGAGAGGGGAGTAAGCAAAGATGCAAAGCAGCCAACGCAATTTCAGGAGACCAAGGATAAATGAAGTTTTGCCTTATTCCCACCACTGACACGGCCCAGAAGGTCTGGGTCATATCCCCAGTCTTGAACTTGTAATTGGAACAAATCTCTGGCAGCCAACAAAGCCCCCATATCAGCCTTCTTACCTACAGAGTGAGGACTGTGAGAGTTGGAAGGCTAAAGTCAGCTGTACCTCCCTCACCCACTGCCAAAACAGTCATTCAAAAGCAACACTGCATCCATGGTTGGGGGAATGTTGGAGATTAGCCACCATGAAAGCTTGAAAGGTGTTAACAATGGTCATTCCTAGCACAACCCAATTCCGCATGTCTGTCTGGCCTGTATAGAAGATGGACAGACCATGGAGAATTTATTATCATACACACAACCCAGTGATGGTGCCAGTTATAACTGTGCTTCTAGACACAGTCTCTTCCCCCATCACATAAATGGCCTTGGCACGTACTATGTAGCTATGGGTTGGGCAAGTATATATATCTCTTTATCAACCTGCAGGGTCTGTAGAACCAGTCCACTTTCAACTGGCAGGGAAACAGAGCATTTCTGTGATCTAGTTTCAGGGCTTTAAAGTCTATTTCCTCTGCTTTAATCTAGTCTACAGAGGCAGTGATCACACAGATACCTCACAGACCATCACACCGGGAAGCACTACACTAATGCTCTTATGCAGACTAGACCTGCTTAGTACAAAGTAAAGAGTATCTAAGTTTAGTAAGACATTGCATGGAAGAAAATGTGCAATTAACTCTACAAATATGAGGGATCTGGTTCCAAAGTGAAGTTCTCAGGAGCCCAGTGATATGGAGTATGCTATTCACTCCAAAGTGGAAGAGACATTGCTGCACCTTGGGTTAACAGACAAGAACATTAAAACAGCTAGCAACTATAAACAAACGTTCAAGAAGATAAAGCAGGGCCAGGGATTTAGCTCAGTGGTTCCGGTGTCTGCCTGGCAAGCTCAAGATCCCAAGTTTTATCCCCAGTAACACATACCACAATACCAGACATAGTGGCTCATGCCTATAATCCCAGCCCTGAGGAGGCAGAGGCAGGAGGATTGCTGTGAGTTCAAGGCTGGCCTGAGCTACGTAGTGAGTTCAGGGGCAGCCTGAACTACAAAGGGAGACCCTGTCTCAAAAACTAAAAAAGAAAAGAAAAGAAAAGAAAGTAACGTATATTAAGGTGAAACACAAAAGATTAAAAGCACATAAAATGAAAACTATAAGGTCTTAGATATAAAATATAAAAAACATTTTCTTATTTTAAAATTCTAATGATGAAATGGTGGTGAACGTCTGTAATCAATCCCAGCACTCTAGGAAGATGAGGCAGGAAAATTTGAAGTTAGAACCCGGACCAAGTAATCTAGTGAAAACCTATTTCAAAATAAATTAAAAGGGCTTGGGATACAGCTTGATGGAAGAGCATTTGTCTAGGATGTACAAAGTCCTGGGTTCAATCTCTCATATGGGGCGTGGGTGCTCTTTAAAAGATATCTGAGTATTGGGCCGGGGATACAGCTCAGTGGTTCCAGCGCCTATCTTGCAAGAGCAAGGGCCTGGGGTTCGATCCCCAGTAACCACATAACAATACTGGGCGTGGAAACTCACCCCAGCAGCAATCAGTACCACATACCACAGTGCCTGGGGCGGTAGCTCATGCCTGTAATCCCAGCACTTGAGAGGCAGAGGCAGGAGGATTGCTGTGATGTGAGTTGGAGGCTGAGCTCAGGGCCAGCCTGAACCACAAAGCGAGACCCTGTCTCAAAAAACCTTAAAAAAAAAAAAAAGACATTTGAGTATTAGAAGCAAAAATAGCACTTTGGGATTTGTAATATGTGGAAGCAAAGTGCATAACAAAGTAGCACAAAGTTGGGCAAAGTGTGAAGAAAGCCATACTCTTGCAGGCTGTTTACATAGTATACAAAGAGTTATTGCTGTAAGGCACAGATGGTGACCAGCTAAAGATGTACAACAACAGGCACTGTACTAAAAATAAACACAAAGAAATATAGCCACCAAAGATAAAATGGGATAATAAAAATTATTCACCCAAAACAGAGCAAAAAAGAGAAAAAAAGAAATAAAAATATAAAGGAGCTAAGTGGCAAGATAATAGACTGAAAAACAATATTATTAATCACATCAAATGTATTTGGTCTATACAAAAAGAAAGGATTGTCAAATTGGATTTAAAAACCAAGACCAATTATAGCTACTTCCCAGAAAATCACTTTAAATATAAACACCAAAAGAACTAAAAGTAGAATGATAAAAATGTAACACTGATATAAAAGAAATATAGAATAGCTAAGTTAGTATCAGACAATGTAGATTTCAGATCACAGAATATCAAGAGGTCACTCGGGATAATAAAGTGACCAATTAACCATACAAACAATCTTAATGACTTAAGGTTGTGGGGCAGTCTATGAATCTGAAATCGGGGGAGATGCAGAAGCATTCAAAGAAAGATGAGAAACTAGCTCTTGCTTGCCTGGGTCAGAGATTGTCAAATATCAGGAGAAGAATTCAGCTAAAATAGGTAATGGATTGGTAGAGACTGAATGTTATCTAATGGGAAAAAAACGAAGCCCTCAGGGGCTACAGGTATGGGGAGGTTTACACTCGTTTCCTAATAAAACCAGCTACGAAATATTCCTGGGGGTGTTTCAAGAAACAGAGTCTTTGAGGAACAACACAAATAGTAATCTAACGTCAAAGGTAGGGGTTAGGTGTAGCTCTGTGTTGCCAAGCACTTGCCTAGCATGAGAAAGGTCCTAGGTTCAGCTGCCAGCATCAAAAACAGCACCACCAACAAAGGAGAAAGTTGAAGGTCAAGCAAACATTGCAAAAAAGCTCTAACCACCAGCCTCTAACCCAAATACAAGGTTTTAGTGGAGCAATCTAAAGCCAGAAGACAACAGAGTAACATCTTCGAGGTGCTAGAATACAAAACAAAATACAATTTTTAAAAAATCATGTCAACTCAATTCTATGTCAGTGAAAATATCTTTCAAAATGAGGGAGAAATAGACACATTCTCAGGCAAAACTGAAAAAAAAATTGTATTTCCAGAAGACCTCAACTATTCAGCATGTGAGAGAAATTTCTTCAAGGCTTCACACTTCACAAAGTAGTGAAGAGTTCTGGAAGTGATATAACTAAAAGAAAATAATTTTTTTCCTTTTTATCTCTTTTGCAGTACTACAAATTGAATTATAGCCTTCACACTGAGCTATTCTGCCAGTCCTTTTTTACTTTGTATTTTGAGTCAATGTCTCTAAGTTAGTCAGTTGCCCAGGCTGGGCTCAAACGTATGATCCTCTGACCTCAGCCTCCCACAGTGCTGGGAGTATAGGCATGCACCATCACAGCTGGCTATCCTTATTTTTAAATTACTTGCAAATTAAGTGTCTAAGGAAAATCAGTAGCAATGTAGCAAATGTTCTAGCATATACATGAAAACAACAGCACAAACAAGTAAGAATGAAATTGTAAATATAGAACAGTAACGTCCTATATTGCATAGGGTGAACGAAAGAAAAGGACAAACGGAACAGATAGGAAACTACTGCAAGACTGTAAATTTTAATGGAAGCATTTCATAACCATATTTCATATGGATGGAATACATATACCATTTTAAACAAAGGAGGTAAGAATGCATTAAAAAGCAAGATTCCACTATATGTTATATACAAGAAACTCAAGTACAAAGGCACAGAGAGGATAGAAGAAGAGAAAGACACTGTGCAAGCTTCAAGAAATAGCATCAGAGCCAGAGACATTAATAATAGGTTCTAGTCTCCAAGGAGACATAATTATTCTCAATGTAACAACAGAATATCAGAATCCATGCCATAATAAATAGAACCATAGCTTGTTCAGTGTGCCCCAGGCTCTGGGTTCATCCTCAGCATCACCAAAAAATAAAAATACAAAGGAACTGAAAGAAAAATGGACAAATCCACAATTACAGATGGAATTTACACACTCCTCTCTCAGTAACTGATAATGAAAATAAGCAGAAAATCAGTAAGAATATGGAAATACAATAATACTACCAACCAATCTGGTCTAATTAGTATTAGGCCCACACAGTGAACGAAAGCTCATTTTTTTTCAAGTGCAATCTTCACTAAGTGAAACTGTACAGTGGACCATAATAAATTTTAACACATGGAAATCACATAGCTTGTTTTTATATTATAATGGAATTTAACTAGAAAGTCAAAACAGAAAGGTACCTAGAAAATTCTCCAATATTGAAAGGTAAACAATAACTTATAAATAATGCTTGGATTACCAGGAAATCTCAAAGAGAAATTAAATAATATTTTGAATCAGAATAGAAACGAAACATGGTCAGTTTTGTAGGATGCACCTAAAGAAGTGCTTAAGTGGAAACTGGTAGCATTAAATGCTTATATTGGAAAATGAGAAAGGTGTCATATCATTGAATTTAAGTTTCCCCCTTAAGAAACTAGACTTAAAAAGTGTTAAAATTAAACCCAAAGTAATCAGAAGGAAGGACATAACAAAGTTAAGGGGATAGATTAATGAAAGTAGAAATAAAAGGTAGAAACGAATGAAACCTAAGGTTAGTTCCTAGAAAGCATGAAAAAGATGGACAAAAGTCCAGCCAGACTGATCAGTCAGAAAACAAAGACATAAATTACAGTATCATAAATGAAAGAAGGGGCATCCAATGTAAGTTCTAATAGGGGAAGAGAATAATACGGAAATATAATGAACAAGTTAGTGCTAACACATTTGAAAGCTTAGCTCAAATACAGAAAACTCTTGAAAGACAAAAACTACTGAAGCTTACTCAAGAAGATATGGACAACCTGAGTAGTCCTGTACTGTTTAAGAAATGGAATTCATAATTAATAAACTTCTCTATATTTTCCAGAAAATATAAGAGGAGGGATTCCCATCCTATTTCATTTTATGAGGGTAGTATTTTATTAACATCAAAACCAGACAAAGGTAGTACAAAAAAGAAAAACTGAAGCTCACAGGCTACGAACAGAGACACAATTATCAAAACAATTGGAGCAATATATGGTGATGATGATACATCACAGTAAAACAAAGTGTATCCTAAGAGTTCAAGGTTGACTCAACACTCAAAATTGAATCAGTATAATATAGTAACAGACTAAAAAAGAGAAAGCAACTTATTATTTTTAAAGATGCTGGCAAAATATCTTAAAAAATCCAATTCATGATTTTTTAAAAAAATATTTGAAAACTAACAAGGAAACTACAAAAAATCTACAGCTAACATACTTTAAAATATAAGCGTTGTCACTCGTAAGACCAAGAAACAGCACAAGATGTCTTTCAACATTTCTATTCAACATTTTTCATAATGCAGCTTCCAACTACAAACAAAGCTATTAGAACTAATACATGAGTCTAGGAAGGTTGATACAAGATCAAAAAAATTAATTAACAAGCTAACTCTAAAATTGATACAGAAAATCAAACGGTGTAGAATGTTAAAAAACAACTCTGAAAAAGAAAAACAAAGTTGGAGAACTGAAGCTATCTGATTTCAAGATTATTATAAAGCTATGGTTGTCAAACACATGGCATTGGCATAAAAATGAACAAACAGATCAAAGGAACAGTCCAGAAAATCCATGTGCACCTATGTAAATATGGAAAATTAGTTTTTTACAAGGTTGCAAAAATAAATCAATGGAATAAAGACAGTTCACTTAATACACAGCATTAGAACAGATGGTGTTTATGTGAAAGAAAATAAACCATGATGTAAACCTCACAACTTTTACAAAATTGAATCAAAGTGAACCATAGATCTAAATATAAAATGTAGTTTGATCCCTGGTACCAAATTTTTTAAAAAAACAAAACTACAAAATGTATACTTATAAAACTTGTAGAAAAAAAAATAGGGGAAAATCTTGATGATCTTAGCCTAGATGAAGAGTTCTCATATTTGACATTGGAAGCATGATCCATAAAAGAAAAAAAATCTGGTATCCTGGATTTCACAAAAAATGTAGATCTACAAAAGATACTATAGAGACAATGAAAAGGCAAACTATAGACTGGTCGAAAACATTTGCAAAATACATGCTCAACAAGAACTTGTATCCAGAGACAAAAGATACCTGGCTCTCAGTGTTGTTTTGAAGACAGAGTTAATATAAGCCAAATCTTTAGCTTGGAACCTCTTACATAGAGAATTCAATAAATGTGAACTATTTCATAACTTTATAATCATTGTTATTATAGCATTCTTTAAAATTGAAAAAAGAAGCCAAACTCTCATTAATAGAGAAATTATTAAATTATGGTGCATAAATTACAAGAAACATTGGATGATGGTTTTTAAAAATAAATAAATTTGGAAGGACCTCCAGAATAGTTGTGTTAAAAAAAAAAAAAAACCCGTAACACAGTTAATATAATATGATACTACTGGTCCAAAGAAATACAAAATTTCTGGAAATTTTTCTAGAATAACTGGGAACAGCTGTTATCCCTGGGGAGGGTAGGACATATGGGAAAGAGAAAGGGGGTCTTTCAGCTTGCATTGTATTTATTCCTGTATTTTTTGAATTTTCACAATAAGAATAATTTTTTTTAGTACAAAACTGCAAAAGAAAGAATTGGCTATCTTTTAAAAGAGTAAACAGAAAACTTTCTGGTAACCTTGTCTCGTGGCTTCAAGTGCATGAAGTAACAGGCTGAGCTTCCTCTGAGATATTAATGGAGTGTGGTTGGCTGGCCTCCTCCGCCAACACAAACAACTGAGAATTCAGTTGTTGTCTTAGTTGTGCCACTAACTAGCTTTGGTATGTTATTGGTTAAAGCTGTTAATTGTACTTCTTGAGGGGTGAAACCAAGTCTTTTTCTTCTGTCTTCCCAGGAAAAAACACGGACCCTAGTTTAAAGGTGGCACACAACTGATGGGAGGAAGGGGAAACTACTTGCGACAGGAGCTAAATTAACGGAGCCCTAAATACCCCTGCCCAGGCCCCGTCGACGTGATACACGATCGCCATCTAGTGGCGGAAAGGATTCCTAGAGTCCTTATTGCTGAGAAGAAATGGACTTTTAAAAAAATTGTTTTCTGGTTGTACTGAGGATCAAACTCACGACCCTGCACTTGTAATGTAGGTGGCTGCGCCACTGAGCTAAATCCCTAACCCTGAAAATGGACTTCTTGAGGCATGCTCATGGACAGGAACTTCACAGCAAAAAAGATCATGGCGCTCCTAAGAAATTTTTCCTAGCCGTAGACTAAAATGGTCAAGGTTTGTGTCAAAGAATGCTGGTAAGATAACAAGAAGGTTCTCTTGTGTTGTCAGTCTTCTCTAGCATCACAAAGCCTGTCTCTCTAAGCTATGTGGTGTCTGCTCTTGCCCCAGCCTTTCCACCGCAAAAGAATGAACCATATATGACAGCAGGTTTCCGCTCCCACCCGTTCACCCAATGACAAAACAATAAGCCAGGGTGCTCTAGACAAGATACAAACCCAAGGCTGGGAAAATGTTTCCATAAACTTCCGTTCTCTAGGTTCAAGGTCTTGCTGAATCATGACTAGAAAGTGAGTGCCAGTCTGCAAAAGTGATTGTGCAGCAGTTACTGTGTAACAGGAGCTGTACCTGATAGTGCAGAGCACGGAAGTAAGATTTGCTTTTCTTTACTCCATTCAAAAGCAATGCGTTTTCAAAGCAGCTGCACAGTTTGGGACACAACTCAGTGACATACAGGTGTAGAGACACGGGACCTTGTGTTTTCAGACAACTTAGGGTCTTGTAAGGGACAATGGAGGATGCACTGGTAGTTACTAAGAGAAATGTTAGTATTTCTACATTTCTGATATCTTGCATAATAAGTACAAAAATGTTCTTCTAAAACGCTGCTCAGCAGTACAAACAGCAAAAACTTTTCCAAAGATCCTAAGAGTGAGACACTGTATAGCCTGTGGATAATGGGAAAGAGGTCCTGGGTAAGTGTATATTCAGAAGATCCTGTTGCAAATTCTACAAGTGTTCACACACTATTGAAGTCTTATTATTCAGGCTCTTAAACTTCTACCACCATGTGTTCTGAAATGTGGGGATGAAAAGTGCTGGTGGAATTTGTTCACAGCAGAGACAGCAGTTTGAGCAGGAGACAAGAGCACCAGGCACATCGCTGTTTGGGGTGGATGCTCCCACCTGAGCCCCTACACAGTGGGTTTCTTCCCTCTGCCATGTTCTGGAGTCAGAAAGAAATCAGAAATTGTAGACAAGATGGATCCATCAAACTATTCCTAGCCTTTTTTTTAATCTGTAATGTCTATTTATATTTAAATCCCTGAGGACTGAAGTGGTTCTTCCTAATGGCTGAAGAATGCTCAGTGGTCATTAGGTTTCTAAGCAGAACATTTTCAAGACCCTGTCCAGAGTGGGCTCAGGGAGATAAAGACCATCTGGGTTGTTGGTCGCTTATCTAAGGACTGCTAATAGGATGTGTAGGAAGATGTGTTCTTCTAAGTGTCCCTTATTTCCTAATAGTCAAAGGCAGTGGTTCCTACTGGACTAGAAAAACGCAGTTTCAGCAGAAAGAAAAAGCTGAGAAGAGACAAGCTGGGCAAGCTTCTGCTGTGTGGACGGCTCCGAGAGGAGAGGCGCTTCCGCTGAGCGCGAAGCCCGAGGGCTGCAGGGGCGCGCTCTCCCAGCCCGCCTCACAGGCAGGCCTGCTCCCCGCCGGGGGTCGCGTCCCTGTCCTCTGCTCCCTTCCCTGTTCCCTGTCCGGGCAACAGCGCACTCTCGGAGGTCTCCGGCCACCCCGGCCCCAGCCCGCCCCCTTCTGTCAGGCCCTGCAGTGGGCCAGGGCCGCAAGGTTCCCTCCCGCGGCCGGGCGCAGCGACGACGCGGTTCGACGTGCGACCTCGGCTTCCTACCGGCCCGGCCGGCGGCGCGGCGCTGGGAGCGGCTGCGCTCGGGACGCTGGCCCGGGCGGGATCCCGCTCGGAGGTCGGGCGCGGCGCCCCTACTCACATAGCGCTGCAGCTTCCTCTCGGGGGGCGACTTGACCAGCCATCCGCTGCACACAGCGTCGCCCGAGCTCATCGTGGCCGCCGCTTCCTCCAGCTGGGCCGGCTGCCCCGCGCGCGGCAGGAGGAAGTGGAGCCAGGGATGCGGCGGGGCGGGCCCAGAGCCGCCCGCCCAGCGCCGCCCGGCCGCCTCGACCCCCGGGGAGGCGCGGGGGCGGGGCAGGCCCGGGGCGGAGGCGCGGCCCTCGACGGATCGCTGAGCCGCCAGCCTAGGGCCGCTGCATCGGTGCCCTTGCTCAGGGCCCTCGAGGTTCATTCCAATTGCCCAGCCCGAGCCGCGGGCATCGAGGGCACAGGGTCACCGACTTGGAAATACAACGTGGACCTGTCGTCTTTGTTCTTATCCTTGATCCACAGTCACGTCCATATGCACAGACGCAGGTCCCCTGATCCCAGTGCACCAGAATCAAAATCCTTGACCCACATCTGCCACGGTCGAAAGTTAAGGAGGGCCGGAGATTTAGCTCAGTGGTTCTGGCGCCTGTCTTGCAAACTCAAGGACCCGGGTTGATCCCCGGTAACCACATATCATACTGGGCGTGGAGACTCACGCCCAGCAGCAACCAGTACCACCTACCACAGTGCGGGGCGTGGTGGCTCACGCCTATAATCCCAGCACTCGGGAGGCAGAGGCAGGAGGATTGCTGTGATGTGAGTTGGAGGCTGAGCTCGGGGCCAGCCTGAACCACAAAAGCGATACCCTGTCTCAAAAAACCTAAAAAAAAAAGTTAAGGAGAAAGTAAGATTCCTTCTCAACCCTGTTCCACTCGATGGCTTACGAAGTACTGTTTCTTCATACCACTCTTCCAAAGACCTTGTGTCCCCCGCTCAACTCTGCTGGCCAACTCTACCGTTTCAATGTCCTAACAAGCCCACATGAACCAAACTCTAGAAGTGGTGGTAATGCAGTCTCTTTAATTCCAGGGTTTGAAATGACACCAAGTGATTTGCCAGGTGATGTGCAGAACATCCTACATAGCAATAGTGTTATTACTGAACACCTGAGTTTTCTTGCGACTTCCTCGGTGCCAGCTTAACACTTGCAAGCTACTGTCCTAAGCATATCACAACAGGATTACCCACTGGGACTGTGCACACATCCTGTCCAGTGAGAGGGAGAAAGCTGCAAAGGAAGGGGAAGAGAGAAAGACAGGAAGAGCACCAGGCTACTCAGTCCTCATTTCTGTGACTAATCATGAGACCAGAATCGATACTTATAAGTTCCTTCTGCCACTGCTCTCTCTGCTTTCCAGCCAGGACCTCCACTGGTCAGAATTCTTTGCCCAGTTAGTGACCCAAAGCTTTGTCCAGAATGAGTCTGGTTCCTCACTGGTCCTGCCTACACAGAGCAGTATTAAGAGATGCTTCCCTGTCGGGTTCTTTATCTAAAATAGGCTTACTAAGGCTGAGGACATGGCTCAGGGGTAGGGCGCTTACTCGCCCAGCATGAACACGGCTCTCTCTCTCCCATTTCCAGTACCATTAAAAAAAGACTTAATTTGGCGGTTCATTCAGTACTGTAAATCTTGCAGCTAGAAAGATTTGTGGAAGTAAATGCTCACTGTCACAGAAAGGTTTCTCTTTCAATTATGTCATGATAGTCAAAAGGGAAAGGAGAAATTTGAAAAGAATGTGGACATCAGACATTTTCTTTTACAAGAAATTTGAAAAGAAACTTCTGGAACACGGACAGGCGTGGAAAGATGCCTATACAAGATACCTATACCTTGCTCTACTTTATCTCCCATGTCCTACCCACTTCTTGTTCTAATAAATCTATCAAGCGTGGAGTACTGGGGCATAAGTTCAAGTAAGGCAGTTGGTTTTGTCCTATAGGCGCTAAAATGTGTTTCTCTGAACTTGAAAGCCCTCTAATTTCCATCTGAAGTAAGACATTCAACTTTGTAATTATCAATGATACTATTACTCATATCTCATGAAAAAATTGTGACCTCATATCACTATTATTATATTTAAAAATCACATGAAATTATTTTCACATGTCCAAGTCAAATACTTCTCAACTAATTCAATAAAGCCACTATTATTCTGATGCCAAAACCAGAAAAAGATAGCTTTTCAAAAAAAAAAAAATGAAAAACTACAGACCAGTATGCCACCTGAATATAGATGTAAAAACCTTTGGCGAAACACTAGCAAATAGATTTAAAAATGTATTTAGAATATCATATCTTTTCTCTGGTAGTTATGAGAAAATAAAGATGTAAATGAGTTCTAGAATGTATTTTATATATTGTGAAATAGAAAATACTCAAAGTGAAATGGGGGTGCAGGGGGGAAAATAATGAGATTATAACAAAAAAGAAAGGAAACAGTTTATGTACATAGGGGTGGGGGTGGTACGGTGGGTAGGGCTATGGAAAAAAATGAGAATTGAGTTGTGTCATATACTGGTACAAATTCTCATTGTTGAGTGCTATCATGATGTGTATATGTAATGTACTAATAAAGATTTCAATTAAAACATATGTTTAGAGGGCCAGGGATTTAGCTCAGGGGTTCCGGCGTCTGCCCCTAGTTCAATCCCCTTGGTAACCACATACAACAATGCCGGGTGTGGTGACTCATGCCCACCAGCAATCAGTACCACATACGACAGTGCTGGGTATGGTGGCTACACCTGTAATCCCAGCACTCGGGAGGCAGAGGCAAGAGGATTGCTATGAGTTCGAGGCTCGCCTGGGCTACATAGTGAGCTCAGGGCCAGCCTGAACTACAAAACAAAGACTCTGTCTCAAAACACAGCACAACGCAACACAGCACATTTAGAAATTATACTAGTGACCAGTGAGGGTTTATTCCAGAGGTGTAAAAACTCATTCAATAATTGAAAGCCAATCAATATGATTTGTTATATTAGCAGGCAAAAGAAGAGATTATATGATCCTATCACTTCATGCAGTACAAGCATTGACAGAATCCAATCATCATTCACAACAAAAACTCTCAGTAAACCACAAATAGAGAGGAAAATTGCTCAACTTAAACATCATCTACAGGAGACCTATGGCTAATATCATAATTAATGACAATAAACTGGACACTGTTTTATGAAGATTGGGAAAAGGGAAGGATAACCACTCTCCTCAGTCTTCATTGGACACGGTACTAGAAATTTTGACCAATGCTATAAAATAATAAAAGAAACAAAACTCATATATATTGGAAAGACAGAGTCTGAACTTGAAGATTATATAATTGTCATTAACAGAGGTTTCAGTGAATTTATAAAAATAACTCACACAACTAACAAATGTTTGCAAGATTGTAGGATACATGACCAATCTCTTTATACAATTTCAAAGCTTTTGATGAAGCTATAATAATAAAAATTGTGTGGTATTGGCAGAGAGAAATGTAGATAAGTGGAATGGAACTGAGAATCCAGAAATAGACTAGCATAAATTTGTCCATCTCTTTTTGACAAAGGCACAAAAGCAATTCAGTGAAGAAAGGGTAGTATTCCCACAAGCAGTACTGGAGTGACTGAAAATCAGTATAGATGAAAACATAGTAAAATAAAACACAAACGAACAAAAACCTCAATCCAGACCTCATACTTCATACAAAAATTAACTCAAAATGAATCTTACATGTAAATATAAAACAAAAAGCCATCAAACTTTCAGAAGGCAATAGGAAGAAATCTTTGGGACTTTGAACCTAGTGATGAATTCTTACACATGGTGAATTTCATTGAAATTAAAACTTTTGCTCAACAAAATACATTGTTAAGAGTCATATAGAAGAAGCTAAATCTATAATATAATACAATACTTATCAAGAATATAAAAAGAAGTCCTAGGTCTCCGTTCAGTGCTCCTCTAATCTCCTTGATTCCCTTGCAGCTGGCCATGTATTCTATGCTCATGTTCTCCAAAGTACACTCTCACACTGCGCCTGCTGCGAGTCAATGCTTGACTAACACAGAGGGTTCGGCAACCTCGTGAGACATAGCAGTTTTTAGGTTTAATATCAGTGTGTTTTATGTTCCTCCCTGATAGGAAACAATTAGAGCATTACATTAAGTTACAGAAGGAGAGAGTGAAACAAATTGAAAGAGTGATTTCTATGCATACTGGAAAATCAGTGGACCTGAAGAGAAAGGAAAAATGTAGGAGAGAAGAAATAAAGTCCAAATTGGAACAACTTGTATTATGTCTCTAAAATGAGCAAGATACTATATGTAGGTAATTACAAGATGAAGAGGTAGATATCTCAGCACAACTAAATGTAAGAAAAAAAATTTTTAGATCATGCCTCCTCATCAAAATATATATTAAGGAATATAAAGAGCAAACATATAAAATTAGAAGTAGAATTATTTTTTAAAAGTAGAATTCTTGGCACTAAGAATTTAAGAGTATCTACCACAGATACAAAGACTTTAAGTATCCTGAAACTTTTTCATTCAAATTCAAAGATTATGGTTATCAGCTTCTTCCACAATATTCTGGCCCAAATAAAGTTATCAAGCAATTTAAATATATGTTGCTCTAGATTGAAACAGTACATTGTGAACTTATATCTCAGAAGATAGAAAAGCTACATGATATGAAAATATATTTAAAAATTACCTCAAGCCCATGAAGATTTTATATCTGGTCAACAGTTCTGGGTTATAAGGGCTATGATTCTGACAAACACTACTTTGAGGTAGAAGTGAAAGATACACTTGAATTGACTATGAGTGTCTGTAGACAGCCTCTTCCAAGAAGGAAAACAAATCAGAACTAACCATCTGTAGGACAAGATGGATTATGAGGAACTGGACAGACTAATGAGACTAATTATATTGCACTAAGTCCTAAGAGAATTATCTTCTGCCAAAATTAATAATTAGTCTGACATATCCTACACTCTGAAGTGCATGAATTTTCCTTTTACAATTTGAATGACAGAGATGTTCTGGATATTTTTAATGATCATTTTATATGAGCAGATTTATAGTATTTCTTCCCTGGAACTGACTCAAAACCCTTACAATCTGTACAGAAATAGATGCTGAATAATTATTAGAAGACTTCCATTTGTTTTTCTTTCAATAGACAAAACTAAACCAATGAATTTGGTCAACAGTTCTGTAGTTTTTTCTTTTTTTAAATTCACTGTAAACAACCATAATAATTTTATCTTTTTCAGGAAGTTTTAAATAATGAAATTATAGTACTTATAGGTAAATTGTGGGGTCCTATTAGAAATTGCTTTAGACATTCTTAGATAAAATATTGAGAATTAAAGGGAAAAATGGAAACAAAGCTTATGTATATAGGAGAGTGAAGGAGCTAGAGGAAGGGCAGGAAAATGGGGGGAAAATCAAGATATATAATGTACAGGTGCAAATTCTCAGTGATGAATGTGAAAATAATATATACTTTAAATGTACCAATAAAATGAATTTTAAAAATATTTGAGAGGGACGGGGATTTAGCTCAGTGGTTCCGGCATCTGCCTGGCAAGCAAAAGGTCCAGAGTTCAATCCCTGGTACTATATACTACAATGTGGAGTGCAGTGGTACACGACGGTAATCCCAGCAATCAATACCATACAACACAGTACTGGGCATGGTGGTTCATGCCTGTAATCCCAGCGATCGGGAGGCAGAGTCAAAAGGATTGCTGTGAGTTTGGGGCTCACCTGGGCTACATAGTGAGCTCAGGGCCAGCTGGAATTACAAAGCGAGACCCTGTTTCAAAAACCAAAAACAATGTTGGCGACACTGGGGAGAAAAAGGAACACTTCTCCTCTCTTGGTGGGAATGTAGACTTGTACAACCTCTGTGAAAATCAGTGTGGAGATTCCTCAAAAAGCTAGGATTGGGGGGCCGGGGATATAGCTCAGTGGTTCCGGCGCCTGTCTTGCAAGCACAAGGACCCGGGTTCAATCCCCGGTAACCACATAACAATACTGGGTGTGGAGACTCACCCCAGCGGCAACCAATGGCTCACGCCTGTAATCCCAGCACTCGGGAGGCAGAGGCAGGAGGATTGCTGTGATGTGAGTTTGAGGCTGAGCTCAGGGCCAGCCTGAACCACAAAGCGAGACCCTGTCTCAAAGAAAAC
>PVIR01026861.1:0-23508 GCA_004026965.1 Petromus typicus | reverse complement strand
CCAGCCAAATCTCTAGCACATGAGCCTTTAGGAGACATACCCAATCCAGGAACAACTATAATATATATAAATAAAACTTTTTAAATAACCCAGTACACACACATGTATGTGTACACACACACACATACCTGTAAAACCAAAATAAAACACTCATTCAACAATATCTAGCTTTATGTATACCATATAATTCAAATCTTCCCCTTCTATTTTATTCTGTTTTTCATGTTAGTTGAAACTCATTACACAGACTTTATAACCAAGGATAAATTCTGACTAATAGTTTGAAAAACAAGACAAAAGAAAATTTTAAAAAACTAATAATACTGTTTTTAAAAAATACATGTTTGCTAGCCTCCATATCTTCAAGACGTTAAACTGCAGCAATAAAACAGAAGAAACCAGTAGATTTACAAGAGGATTAAAATCACTCATAATCTTTGATAAGATCAACCAGGCAGCCAAGAACAGATAGGTAGAAATGAGATTTAGGTAGGTTATCATCACATATAAACTGCAGTTTTGACCACAAATCTCCCACAAAGCACCACCTAAGCTTGCCTAGGTGGTAGTTAGAGGAAGAAGAATCGTAGTTATTTTACTTTCTAACACAAAAAGAGAGAAAACACTGTAGTGAAAATATTCTCCTTATTATGTCACTATTTCCACATGTAGTTGTTCTGTTATAAAAATAGAATGTATTTCTGAAGAAATTACTGGCCCCATGAAGGGATGAAAATCTGAAGGAATGTTTGGAGGGAAGAGTTGGGCTGAGAACAGTAAAGAGGAGGGCAGCCAGAGAGACATTCTTCCCAGCCCGTGGGAATGGAGGGGCAAAGATGCTCTTCTTGACATTATTCAGACAGGAACTTACATATTAATTTACTAGTACATTCTATGTGATAGATACTTGTGTAGGTGCTGGGGAAACAGAAATCCACACCTTCACAAAACTTACAATTGAAGAGAGCTGGCAGGTCCTGAAAGCTATTTAGGAGTGTTTTATGAGCTCACAACCCTTAAAAATCTCCCCATTTCTGAATCCAATAGAATCTTGACTAAGAAGAAAGCTGCTGTGTTCAAACGAAAAGGGGATCACCAGCGAATCAGCTGGATTTGAACCAAGAGTGAATTTCTCTGAAAACTTCATCTTTCAGTTTGCCTGGCCCAGTATCCAAAATTAAAATAACAAAACTGACATTTAATCTACCAGCTCTATCCAGGCAACATAACTTCTTGCTGTGAGATATAATTACTTAAGAAAATTAAATAATGTGACCTTTTTTTGCACCAGCTAAGTTTATGGAATAAGAATTGTGTCATCTAGAAAGAACAAAAACAAGCAGACAAATTTATTTTTATATAGATTCAATCCTCAGTTTCAGATTCTTTAGTTTGCTCTCTCCGTTGGTGTTTATTTTGGAGTTATTGTGTTATCAAATGTGTGCTACTATGTTTCTGAGAATGGCTCATCGAAGATACAATACCTCAATGCATTTTTTGCTTGAGAATGTCCACCAGAGTCCTTTACACAAGGATATCAGTTTGTCTGAGGACACTACTCTCAGGTCAGTCTTGTCCTAGTGACTTCATAGGCTGGCAGACTCTGGCCACCTCTCAATCAGCCAGAAAACAGGGCATGCCATTGGGAGCAGCAAGGAAATGGGAAATGGAGACACAGATTTCCTGTGTCTTGTTCTCAACATAAACCTGGGAAGCAAAATTCTTTTAAATAATAATGTAACTGAGTCCCCGAAGTCTGCTGAAAACAAAAACAAAAATAAAACAAATTATCCAAACTTCACAAGGAGAACACTCATCAATGATGTTCTCAGTATTCATGTACAATGTGCCAGTGTGTGTTTTCAGGAATGTATGTGTGTTTGTCTGTGTATATTCTGATTCAGATTTGTATTATTCAGTAAAGTGGAATTAAAATGATTTATATGCCAATGTTCTAGAATTCTTCTTTGTATAATAATTACCAGAAATAACACTTTTAGTAATTATTGAAAAAATTTATGTTTGATTTGTTTTTAATACAGAAATCTAGACTAAAGCTAATGCAGCACTCTGGGCTGTGTAACTTTGTAAAATTACAATCCATGTATAAGAGAGCCTGCATGAATTTCTAGTGACTGAGCCTCAGTTGTGTAGAATTTTCAAGATTTGTTCATCTTATTGGCCATTCACAGGCGGAAAGAGCCCTGGCTCTAGGTCAAGCCATCCTAGAATGGTGTCTGAAGGTTCAGTGCACAGTAAGATTTGTGTTTAATAATCACCATCATCTGGACCTACCACTGCCCTCTTTCAGTCTGCTCATTTGGCACACTATTGAACATCTGTGACAGGATGAAAAGTATAGTTTTTTCAACCAAATTATTTGTTATTGATTGATATAAAAACATAGACTTTTTTGTACATAAAGATGAGTGTGGAGATGCAAGGGTTGATTAAAGAAAGTACATTGAGTCTTTCACTTCAAAAAATTTATAATACTGGGGCTGGGGATTTAGCTCAGTGGTTCCGGCGCCTGTCTTGCAAGCGCAAGGACCCGGGTTCGATCCCCGGCAACCGCATACCGTACTGGGCGTGGAGACTCACGTCCAGCAGCAACCAGTACCACATACCACAGTGCCAGGCGTGGTGGCTCATGCCTGTAATCCCAGCACTCGGAAGGCAGAGGCAGGAAGACTGCTGTGATGTGAGTTTGAGGCTGAGCTCAGGGCCAGCCTGAAATACAAAGTGAGACTGTCTCAAAAAAAAAAAAAAAAGAAAAGAAAAGAAAAGAAAGAAAGAAAAGAAAAAGACAAATTTCAATTAATTTCTCTCAAAATTTTCTCCCTCACTTCTAATACACTTGTTTAATTCTTCTTGTAACTTGCTGAAGATTTGGGAGTCCTCTTTCATGTCATTATGCACTCTGATAAAAAATGCAGTGAATGAGGCTGGGAATGTAGTTTAGTAGCTCTGGTGTCTGCCTTGCAAATGTAAGGTCCTGAGTTCATACCCTAGTAACCACATACTACAATGCTGGGTGTGGTGACTCATGCCCATCAGCAATCAGTACCATGTACCACAATTCCTGGTGTGGTGTCTGATGCCTATAATCTCAATATTCAGGCTTACCTGGGCTACACAGTGAGCTCAGGTTCAGCATGAGCTACAAAAGTGAGACCCTGTCTCAAAAAAAAAAAAAAAATTACAGTTAATGCTGCCATTGTGTGCCACCCAATGGAAAGATAAACTTGCAAAAATATCAGAGTGTAATTTCATCCACCTTATTTACCTAATTGTCATTCATTATCAGATCTGACTCTTCTCCAAAGTAAAAATTATCATGGAAGCAAAACATTTTGAATTAGTTCAGGACATCTAGGTCACAGCAGCACAAATAAAGACATTCTCAAAAAAGAGACCTACTTGCAGGACTGCTCAGAAGGTGCCAAGAGTAATGGGTTAAGCATGTTCAGTGTAAGGAAGCTCAAGGTGTGATCAAAATATTTTGTGGGAAGTTGATAGCAACATATCTTTAATAATTTTTATTTAAATACATTTTATCATATATTTTACATTTACAGCTGTGAAACAATCATCACAATGTATGCTATAACCTCAATGGTGCATATATCTATTACTTCCATATGCTCATTAACCCAAAAAGTTTCTTCTTCCCTCTTTATTATTAGTAGTAGTACTAGTAAGAAAATGAATGAACCTAGACAGCATTAAGTAAGTGAAATAAGACAAACACAAGAAAAAGATAAATTTTTAAAAACCTTTAAGAGCTATACAGTTGAAGTGTGTTTTATGGTGAAGTTGAAGATATTTTTCTTAATATTTTAATTGGGGTTTATCTTTTAAACTACCAATTTATCATGTAGTAATTCTGTACTGACTTTGTGAAGTCAGATGTATAATATGAATGGTACAAGAAAATTTCCAGACTTGGGCCGGGGATTTAGCTCAGTGGTTCTGGCGCCTGTCTTGCAAGCGCAAGGGCCCAAGTTCAATCCCCAGTAACCACATACCATACTGGGCGTGGAGCAACCAGTATACCAACATACCACAGTGCCAGGCATAGTAGCTCATGCCTGTAATCCCAGCACTCGGGAGGCAGAGGCAGGAGGATTGCTGTGATGTGAGTTGGAGGCTGAGCTCAGGGCCAGCCTGAACCACAAAGTGAGACCCTGTCTCAAAAAACCTAAAAAAAAAAAAAAAGAAAAAGAAAATTTCCAGACTAAAAGATTGGAATCTTTATGTAATTCCAGCAAATAAATAACTTTTATTGTGTTCATGTCTAAAAGCAAAGGATGCTACCATTTGCCTTTGTTATTTTTCCTCATTTTCTTCAGTCTCTTTATAAAATGTCTGATGGACTGAGATAGTGATTTACTTTCAGTTTTGATTTTTCCCAGAAATTCCATTGATGGCCGATCTATTGAGTATGGGATAAAGCTTTTTAAAATACATAAATGATACATCATTTTTCCTTCAATCAACAATGTTTATATTTATCAGTCATGTTTGAAAATACACATTCTGCTAGTCACAAATATAGCATCATGACCTTGAATTTGGTCACTTGAATGCTGACCAAGTTCCCAAGGTTTAAAAAGACAGCAGGCATGTCAGCAGTTGTCATATTGAACTGCTTTACTTTAAGAGATCATTAAGTCCACTGCCATTACCACAAGCGAGGAACTCCGCATAACCTGATGTCATACTGGCTCTATTGTAACCAGCGAATACATCATCATGCTTATTATCATATTTTGTGACCCACCAAGGCAGGAAAACTACAGAGTCATTCTTACACTGTCTGGATGGAACCTGCTGGGCCTGGCTGGGTACATCAATAAATAATTTCTGTCATTCTACTGAATAACAAATATAAACTAAGACTGTGAGATGGTAAATATCTGTTCCATATGTAAGCACAAATCAGGCATGGAGCTTCTAGATGGTTGAGGTTTAAACATAGGAAACTGATTCAAGGAAATTGTGTTTTAAAAAAATAACTGACAAAAATTAATTGTTAGCACATGACAATCTTCAACAGCCATGACTCAAAACACTTCCAGATCTGGTCTGAAGCTGGAAAACATTTTTGACATACAGAATTTTAACCTTGAGAAGAATCAAAGCAAATTCTTGGTCCACTCACAGAACACTGACGTAGAAATTCCCAAAGCTTCACATGTTCCACACAACAGTATAGCATTCAGGGAAACTAAATTTACTCAAAGAAGAAAGGAATAGAATGTTATGAGGGCAGGTAAAGCAAACAATGTAGGTAGTCATACACACCAAATAAATTTCCACCAGAAATCTTAGAAGCAGCCAAGACCTAGAATATTATCTTTCTTTTATTTATTTGACAAAAATACTGTGTGAAGCCTTCTGTTGTATAATTCAGCATTTCATTATGAGGAATTTTTCCAGATAAAACCTTTGTTAGAGGTAAGCTTTTTACCCATCATACAAAACCATCAGTTCTGCATATTTTTATGTCACTCCTCTAATGAAAATCCTTAAGGATAAGATGCACAACTACGGAAACATTCCATTTGTAATAACAATAATTTGTACTGTTTATTAAATCTCTGCCAGTCATCTCACACTGGCTTTTTCCTTTTATTTAACCATTTTCTTTAAAATCCATGACAATTCTATGAAAAGTCAATTCTCTTTCCAGCTAGGAGACAGACCTCCAAGGGTCCACCACTCAGTAACACACCTGCTTACAGGACTTTGGTTTGCCAAACTCTAAACTCACATTTTTCTGCTACTGCTTCATTGCTATGATGCCAGAGAATTACAGAATTAGATGGTGACCTGAATATTATCATAAATATTTCCAGTGATAGGCGTGCACTTCCCAAATAGCCTCTTAGATTATAAAGGACTCAGTTTCTTAGAAAGTAGCTCTTTGTGATGAATTTCAGAGGGGATAAATCCATCATTTGGGTGTGCTCTGATGTGACCAAGCAGAATTGTTCTTTCTTTATGCAGTGCTTCTGATCAGCCTTGTCTATTCACTACAGTGCTCTAGGGGGCATCATTCATATGGATCACCATGACAGTGTCCTTGGCCTGCTATAATGTGGTAGCACAAGCCTAAGTCAGAAACTAGAACTTATCAGGCATGTGATAAGTATCAACTGCTACTGTTGCTGCCCTAGTTCAAAGTGGAGATCATTTCATAACATGTGAGCCTACTTTTCAAAATAAAAATAGGTGTTACCACTTCTAGCGTTGTTGTGAAGATTAAATGACTTTTTATATGTAATCACTGTAATAATTCACATAAGAAGCATTAAATAAACATGAAAATAAATATTAAATATTTCATTATTAACAAGTACTGTCAGAAGTCTGAGCATTTGTAGAAGATAAAATAAGAAGTAAGGTATAGGCTTTCCCTCAAAAACTTTTAAGATTTTCTTGTTATCCTGAATTTTGTTGCCTTTATGAGAAATGGAATCTCCCTTAGAAATATACTTCTGAAGCTGACTGATATTAGACACTGAAGAAGTTAGTTCCCGTAGTGTGGAGAATATGGGGTCCTTATGCAACTCTAACATGTTTCAGAGATAGGAGGAAAAAAACTAAAATAGCCTGACAGAACCACTATGATGATGAGATACAAAACAGAGATTGATACTAATGCTATGATCATTTCTTTTAAAGCTGCAGCTCCCAAAACCAACTAGACACATATGGCTATTTCAAGGGAAATTTTTATTATTAAGATTTTTAAATCAGCTCTTCAGTTGCACATGCCCATTACAAGGTTATAAGTGCTTAATAACTACAAATAGCTAGAGGCTACTGCTTTGAACAAAGGAAGATACATACCCTTTGCCTCAACTCCCACAGTTCTAATGAGTAGCATTACCATGATAGAAGTCTATCAAAAGTTTAATGCTCCTTCAGATGCAATTGCAAGTCTAGATCTCAAAGACATGAACTCAGTACCATAAACAATGAGCCTGCGGTATTTAAGCAGCTCTGGGGATTCTGTAAGAAAGATGCCTAACTGCATATGCTTTTCATGAACTGATAACATTTACTGCCTCTGTCAAAATTAAGCATTTCAGCCTGCTCTCCTTGCCAAGCCCACCACAACTACTCAGATTAAAGCAATAGAAATGACAAAGAGAAAACTCAGTATTTCACAAATCATATTAGTAATTGACACCACACAAAAAGCCATTGAAAAAGATAGTGACATCTATTTGAACTTTGAGACCAATGAAGCCAACTTGTAAATTCCAAGATGTGCATGACTTAGACCAGTTATAGAGCTTCAGTTGTGATAATAGTATGGCAGTAAGGTCACTTGTTGGAAGGACAGTAATATGGTAATCTGTGTAAACAGCACAATTTCCTCAAAAATAAGGTCTACCCAGAAAACAAGATCTAGCATAGTTTTAGAAGAAATACCCTGTTTTCTGGGCAGGTTTTATTTTTGAGGAAACACAATATCAGGCAACTGGCAGATACTCTGCAAATGTCTGCACTGAGAGCATAAGTGTGGGGATGAAACAGAGATAGTCATCTGAAAGTGAGTATAATATTTATTTAACCTGTGCCTTGGTTTTTACTGTGTGTCCTTTTCCCTTAGCTTTGTTACAAGAAGAACATAAAGCTATATATGTGAAAGTACCTTAAAAGTTTTGAAATAATACAAAAATATTTTACCAGTCTCATCTCTTCACTGAGGCTGATTCTTTTCCATAACTATCTCACATGAATTATTGGCATAAAAATAGATGATAAGTATGAAAGATTTATGGAAAATAGGAATATGGAAACTATTCCAATGTATTGTTATGTTATTATAATGTTCTATTCCATAAAAGAAATGTTTAAATTGATATAATTACGTAGATTACTATTTCACAAGAATAAGCAGAAGTCAAATAAAACTGGCATGTTCCAGAGGTTTACAACAACACCAAAGTACCCTCCTTCTCCATCCCTCAAGAAACTAAAAGCCTTTTCAGAAACAAAGAATAGCATGAATCTTTGGTCAACATTATTTTGCGCTTGTTAAAATAGTAAATTCAGTCTGACATTTTTTGTCTATTCTTCTAACAGAGTTAGACAACACATGAGTGATTAGGAAAATTGTTCTAAAGTGGCATCTCACCCATTTATGCTACAAAACTGCTGCTACCAGGGAACCACAGAATCACCACAGACCAAGGACGTATCATCTTAAAGATTTATTCCTCCTACTCTAAAGAAAACAGAATTGGAATAAATCTTAAATTTAAAATCAAATATCCTTATTGCAACTTGGACAACAAAATGTTTATAGGGGCATGCCAGTAGTTTACTGGCTGACTTTACTAAGGCGATTTTTCTTGCCCCATAGGAAAAGTAACCAATCAAAAGCAAGTCTTCCAAATGAGGTAGTAAAGAAAACCACCGAATCTAGGTCTTAGCTTTTATTAACAGCTCAAAAACTTCATTCCAATGGAAGAAAAGTTGTCAGGATAGAAAGTAGCATAGACTTGATCATCTGAATCAAAAGATAGTTGTCTTTAACATGTGCCACTCCCTTCTCACCATTCCCAGCACAGAACCAGTCCATCAAAAGGCCAGCCAGTTCTACCGCATTCTGCCATGAAGCCCATTCCTGCTGCCGCCAGCATAATTCAAGCTATCAGCATCCCTTATTCAGTTAACTCCAACAAATTCCTCTTTCATCCACCCCAATCCACTCTTGCTCTTTTTTTTTTTTTTTTTAGGTTTTTTTTTTGAGATAGGGTCTCACTTTGTGGTTCAGGCTGGCCCTGAGCTCAGCCTCAAACTCATATCACAGCAATCCTCCTGCCTCTGCCTCCCAAGTGCTGGGATTACAGGCCTGAGTCACCACGCCTGGCACTGTGGTATGTGGTACTGGTTGCTGCTGGGCGTGAGTCTCCATGCCCAGTATGGTATGTGGTTACCAGGGAATCGAACCCGGGTCCTTGCGTTTGCAAGACAGGCACCGGAACCACTGAGCTAACTCCCCGGCCCAATCCACACTTGCTCTTGCCAAGTAATTCACACCACAGTATCCACAATAATTTTAAATTAAAGATACAGCAGTATCTTTTTCCTATTCAACACCTTTTTTGGCTTCCTATTGCTGTCTGTGGGAAATCCCAGTCCTTAATTTACCTGAGAAGCCCCCACATGAACCCACACCTGTTTCTTACCTTGCTGCAGAATGTCATCCTGTCTTCCTCTCACTGGTCTCCTTCAGCCCCATCAAAAAGCAAGCACTGAAACACAGAGAGATAGAGTTAGACTATCTGATTGGTAACACATATACCTTTGTGTCTATGAGGGGGTTGAAATGGACTGGCCAAAAACGGAATGTTTCACCACCCAATTGTAAAGTACACTATCAGGTGGTGTAATATCAGCAGCACCATGAACATTGTTATGGTGCATGTCTGAATGCCTCCCTACCACACAGCCTCATGCACTCAGTGGCACGGCTTTGGTAATTAGATTATGCACGTGCCATAGGTGGCTTAGTGTTGGTAGATGATGCACCAGTTAGAAATGCTGGGGGCATGACATGGAAGGACATATCTCCCTCTATGGCTTCTCCCTTGCCTCTCTGCTTCCTGACAGCCATGAGGAAAGCAGTTTTTCTTCTCCAGATGCTCCCACTATGCTGTTTCTTCCTGGAGCCTATTGACTATGCCAAGACTGAAGCTTCTAAAATGGTAGTCAAAATAATCCTCTCCTCTGTTAAGTTGCAGGTGTTGGAAATTTTGTCCCATCAATAAAGGAAGTGACCTAGACATACACACAGTGTAGAAAATTTAAAAGATTTTTTGGGTGTGTTTCACCCTCTTCCTCCTCTCTTGACTTAGTTCTTATCCCTTACAAGATAAACAAAAGTTTATTCCATCCCTCCTTGTCTTGTATTAGTTCTGTAATTACTGTCATTCCTTTTTTCCCTATTTTTTATCTCAAAGCTCCTTTTTGATCCCATTCTACAAAGCTCCTCCATGTAGTTTCCAAGTTAAAGTGAAGAAGATGAGGAATGATCAAAGCAGCACTGTTGAGCCTGAAAAATGAGCTCACACATTAGGTCTTCTACATACAGGCCTGTGATATTCAATATAATGCTCTTGTCATAAATTATATTGTACAATAAAAACCATTTTCGGTTATCATATAGCTTCTGTCTGTCACTGAGGCTTTTCCCATGTTGCTAGCTCCGCCAAGATCCCTCTTCCTGCTGCCCTTCGCCAGGGGCCTTACTGTGGTTTCTCTTGTCTTCTTGGATGATCATTTCCCCTAATGATCTTTTTCCATAATCCTCAATTATGCATCAACTACACTTGTGTGATCTAGAAATTCTCCACTTCCTTATCAGGACATTTAACACATGGTAATTAACTTCTTTACAATTCACTTTCCCTCAGCTCCAAGGAGGCAAGAGAAACAAAGTAGTTGTGCGCCCCAGGCCTTGGCAACATATGAGAATGAGAATAAGTAATAGATGTATGCTCAGTGAATAAAGATGCCAAAGGAAGACCCTATTTCTTCACACATAAATTCTATAGAGGTATTATGGGGGTAATTCAGTATATATTTGAATATGCCAAACACAGTACCAGGTGTTAAAAAAATAATAGACAAAAATTTTAGGGCCTGGGATTTAGCTCAGTGGCGCTACCACCTGCATTGCAAGCACAAGGTCATGAGCTTGATCTATAGGACCACACACACAAATATATATATATATATATATAAAATATATTTAAATATATATATATTTAAATATATATAATATATTTAAATATATATTTACATATATATATTTACATATATAATATATTTAAATATATATATTTACATATATATATATTTAGCTATGTGTAGCAAATATCAGTGACATAAGACATACTACTCATTCATTCACTCACAGGTATGACAGCAGTCACTGCATTTATTAGTATAATAATGAATTCTAAGTTAAGCTGCTTCCTTTTGGAAGCACAAAGTCCTAGTTCACAGAACAGAACTGAAGTAACACATCAGGCAATCTGTTTAACACCAAGGCGGGAAGGTTAAAAGTCCTTATGGCATAATGAGCTTGCCTCTCTTCCCGTATGCACGGGGATGAACCTTAACAGAAATACCCCATAGAGTATCAAAATAGGGCTCGATCTGCCTGGTATAAGTGACAGGATCTTGAGAAAGCTCCCAATTCACCTTCAACAAACACTGAAATGCCACCTGGGAAGGCAGGAAACAGAAGCAATGCAGACTCTCTATCAGCCCTCAGTAAACAGTGCAAATCCATCGGGTGAAGTGGGCACTACTAATGCAGTCACTGAATTCTCTTAATCTTTGTTTTCTTTATAATTTGTCTCCTTCCTTCTTACTGAGTCGACACTAACATTCTTGGGCTCCCTCCTCTGCCATAGTCTGGTCCCCCCTCCTGACTACACTTTCCCCTCTGTGACCTGGACCGGAATCAGTGGAAAAGAAGATATGCTGATGGTGGGCAGGCTGCAGCCCTCATAAGGAGGCCATCAGCGTCCTTCTTGGTCCATTGCTTCTCTGGCTTCTCATCTCTGTGCTTTTCCCACCAGCTGTTCTCTTCACCCCTTCTTTGCCCTCCAGTCTCCATCTAGCTGTCTTTATTCTTCTTCTTTGGCTAATCTATTTCTTGGCTGTACTGCTTTCCTCAGTCCTTTTCTCTCTTTGATACACATTTTTACTTCAAATATTCTGTGGAAACACACTGAGTATAAAAGCAGACAAAATGATAAATATAGCAACAGCAAAAGGATAAAACTATATTTTTATCTCTAAATACCTATCTATTCAATTCTGAAAATAGAGTTATTTCCATTTATAAATTAGAATAACAACACCATCTCTGCCTCAAAGTAAAGAACCTATCATTCTATCTTAACAAATTTCAGAACTGGGTCCTAGCTTTTAACAGAGAAATCTGCCTAAAACGGGGCTAAATATCAAATGGCATCTAGATGCAGATGAAAGAAGAAAAAGCTTCACTTGTCTAAATGCTAAGACCTTTTGTATATGAATCAGAAACTGAATGTGAACTTCAAAACAGTTCCCTGTTGATTCCTATCTCTCTACATACCTAAAAAAAAATTCATTAAAACCTGGTGGGCTACAATCCAGGGGCAGAAAGATGATTCCAGGGCCAAGAGATGAAAGACAAAGTCAGAGTTGATGAAATTCTTATGTGAAATAGGAATGAAGAAAGCGGAAACCAAAGCTAGTCCAGTGGTTCTCAAGGTCTGATCCGCTGTCCACAGTCTCACCATTCATCATTTGAGAAAAGATTAGGAATGCAAATTCCTGAACCAGACCACCAACCCCTTTGAATCAAATTGCTGCCACAAACAATTGAGAACTCCTGGTCTGGAGAAATCAGATAGGTCTTCAGGCAGAAGTATGATTCTAAAATACAGATGAACAAATATGACTTTAAAAGTATGAGAAGATTCATGTGAATAACTGCATTTTTTCACCTACGTACCCTGAGCTTTTCTATCTCTCATTTGATCCTTTACTTCACAAAGATTATTTTTATAGCCTTTAAATTCACAATGATATGTTTAGTCACAATCCTCTCCAAGATAACAATTTTCTGTAAGAAATCTTACCTTGTTATTTATTTTCCCTCTTTTCTTTAGTAGCATTATTACACATATTCTGCACTAATTGCTTCTATGCATCTTTGTTGAGATGAATGCTTTCTGCACCACTGAGCAGAGGCTTTTGTCAGAGTGCTGTTTGGGTTATTATTCCTCTTTAGCAATGCTTTTTCTTATGATACAGATTTGGGTGTGAGGACTCTGCAATTTGTTCACAGCCAGTGGAGATGAAAGCTGCAAAGCCAATCACAAGGTAAACATTTCCTTCTCCTCTAGCTCCCTGAGGTTTGCTGCAAAGATGACCTGTTATTTGCATCCTCTTTTAACCCGGACTTTTCTACTTCTTCTAACTTCAAGTGAAACTCAATGCAGAGAACGCTTTGCCTCATCTTTCCCATGTATTTCCCAGAGTTTTGAAACTCAGATCGTGTCACTATTTTGAACACATTCTATTTGCTGATGGTATCAAGATCTACAGCCATCCTCTTTAGTACATTCTGACACCCTCTTTCTCCTTTAATATTCTACCATTGGGCTCTTCTTGATCCTATGTTATAATCTGAGGTTACCAAGATTTTTGATTTCACCCAAATTTTCTGGCATGTTTATACTTCTTCTATTTATTGCTTTATAATGATTTCTGAAAAGAAAGTAAGAAATCTAGGATACAGATAGACAAACAGGGAAATACACCTAGGGATTTCATCTCCTCTCTGTTACACCTTCTCTTGTCCTCATGCCTACATGTTTGTTAATTCTTAGCTGGAATATGAAAAAAACCATTTGACCATTCTACTTGGAATTAGATTTTTGCCACTATTCCATCAGCAAGGCTCATCTTTTTAACAATTCGGAATTATCATATTAATGTCATGTTTAAAAATCTAACAATGAGTTTCCTCAGACTTCAGGACAAAGTTCAAATTCATAAGCACTAAAGGCCTTTTCATGGTCTACTACTTAATGCTCTACTTGTATTCTTTCATTATTATTAAATACCTACTATATTTCAAAATACTAAAAATATAATAATAATAAAGAATATGTGCTATTATAGAAGTTCTGATCTGATGGAAGAGATAAGTATTAAAGAAATAAATGGCTACATTTATATGATTATAAATTGTGATAAGCTTAACTGGTTAAGACAGCATGTCAGAGCTAAATTAACAAGTTAGCAGGAAATTGCAAAGTGAAGGGCTGGGGATGTAGCTCAGTGGCACAGCACCTGCCTGGCAAACACAAGATGCTGAGTTCAATTCCTGGTACCAAAAACAAAACAAAAAATACAAATAGAAGAGTGATGGGAGTGTCAGTCTTTGAATGTAACATTTGAACTAAGACTTAAATGATAACCAAGAATTAATGAAGTGGTGCCAGGGATTTAGCTCAGTGGTTCGGGCACCTATCTTGGAAGTGCAAGGACCCGGGTTCAATCCCCTATAACCACACACAATACTGGGTGTGGAGACTCACGCCCAGCAGCAATCAGTACCACATACCACAGTGCCAGGCGTGGTGGCTCACGCCTGTAATCCCAGCACTTGGGGGGCAGAGGCAGGAGGATTGCTGTGATGTGAGTTTGAGGCTGAGCTTGGGGCCAGCCTGAACTACAAAGCGAGACCCTGTCTCAAAAAAAAAAAAGAATTAATGAAGAAAGAGTTCAGTGTGGTACTCCAAGGAGAGAATTACAAAGAAACAGCACAAGAGAAGACTGTGACAGAGGTGTCCCCAAAGTACCATTACCTATAGTATGATTTATTGCAATCATACCAGCTTCTTTGGCATTCCTTAGAAATGTTTCAAGACTCAATGTCTACATGTGTACCACTATTTATTTTTGAAATGTTGATGGATTCCGATTTAGTTTTCAAATCTCAGCTTAGTCGTTACTTTCTATAGAAGACTAATAATGTTGATGATTTCAATTCTTTACTTTTTATAGAGTAAACAGCATATTCAGCCCACAATGAATTGGACTATACATTCATAAGATATTAGCAAATATGATGTAGATAAAAGTATGAAAAGTACTTTTTGCATTGAGTACTAGTCTCTTGTTTCTTCTTGTATGTCTTCCTGCACTGTGGTATTATGTCCTGGCAATGTGATAGGGAGATGTGACTGAAGCAAGGCAAATTTCAAGGCTGTCAACAGCTCATTGAGCCCTAAAATGTGAGGAATGGCAGGCAAGACTAGCCAGCCTATTTATTTGGCCCTTATTTAGAGCAGACACATGAATCATTTATTCCAGTCTCAGCCTAACTACTCAGACAGCCCTTGTATTAATGAGGAATAATAAATGGTGATTATTTCAGCCTTGAGTCTGGTTAATTTCTTATGGCATGGAGTATCAACTGTGATGATAATGAGCTATCTCCTATTCAACTCAACCAGAATTACTTCTCTTAGTCTTCAGTCATATAGCACATTGAATTACTCTGTCATTTCGCTGCTCTGATTGTGCCAAAAATAACTGGTTTACTTGTTTCATTTCTTATGAGTACAGAACACCTAATTTGTCATTGTGCCATCAAGAATCAGCAACAAGTCCATCCAGCCTGGCATTTAATAAGCACTTACTATTTTTTATTAAAAATTAATAAATAAATTATCGAGAGGAAAACAATGAATAAAAGCCAAAATGATCAGGAAAAGTTCCGAAAAGAATCCAGTAGAAAGAAAGGTCTTTTATGGCAAAGATAGTACCTATTTTGCTTACTGCAATAAACTTTGACTCCAACACAGGTCCAGGTACAAAGTAGACTCTCAAATATTTGTTGAACTATATTAAGAAAGAAGGAATTAAAGAGGTGAATTTTAAGATGCACTTTCCTTAATCTACTCCCACTCATTCATGAGAGTCACTCTAAGTAAACCATGAACTACAGGCAGCTGCTCACTGATCCCCTTTTCCTCCATATCCTACATCCCTTTCTTAGGAAGGCCACAGAGACATCACTATTGAACACAGAAGTAGAAACCACTTTCCTAAATCATCATCTAAATAAGATTCTTAAAAAGAAAAGACTTTTTATAGTATTCTAACATTATTCCTGAGGTATCCTTATGAAAAAATGTAAGAAAGAAGGAAATATGAAAAGATACATTTGCTTCATTATTTTGTTATGATGATAAAGACAATATTTCAGAGAATAAGATATTTAAGCAAGCCTATTTTATAAATATTCTATTTCTTCAAGGTCCCTGACCTATATTCAATACAGGAATATACATTTTTATTTGTAGTAATAGATAAATTAAAATTTCTAGCTATTTGTAAGTATACAATTAAACCCTTCACTTATTTAACAAAAAAGCCTAGAATTACTCTTCACCTTTGGAGTTCCAAATTACCAGTCCCCATGTTTCCTAAATAAAAGAAAGCATCTTAACTACATCCTCTGTTCTTAAAAGTGAACTACTTGGAATCATTTTAAAAGAAGATATTCTTTTATTTGAAACTTCTAATAAGTTTTCCCTCTTTTATTTCCAAAGAAAACACCAAAATTAAACACTATGAATAACCAGAAGGGTAATGGTTCTGGTCATATCCTCGTCATTACAACTCATCATAAATAAAATTTAGTACAACAAAACATTTAGATGAATAACTACCATTAAGAGGCCCATCAACAAAGTAGGTATTTTCAGAGTCTCTGAGGAAGGCCACAAAAATACATTTTCTTTTACATTTGATTTTCCTTCATGCCTGGTAATTTCAAATTTATTTCTGTATATTTTCCTTTATTCCCCAAAATGACTTATGAAAAAAGTAACATGCACCATTTGACTCTGTTTAGCAGAAAGAGTTCATAGCTTTGCATTTTAAATTTATGAGATTACTCAACTACAGTTTTTAAGTGGTCACTTCCACACGATATCCTATATAAGAAATAGTGGCAAGAGTCACAGTAACTGCCACCACCACTGTAGACTGATCTCTGACCACCATGCTGCTACATTAAGTAAGCCCCATAAATAATCAGTTATATTGATTAACAAGGAAAACACCCCTTCAGCTTCTTGCAATTTTTAACCCTTTTGTTTTGACTCATCAGCATGGCATTCAGTATACATAGTAGCAGATGTGAACAAAGGAACTTACACAACACTGGTGCTTCCTTTTGTAAAGTGGCCTTGTGGGTTTGTACTTTGAGTTGAGGACACTGAGAGGTACTGTCAGCTGAAATCTTCATCCCTAGTCACTTCTCCTTATGAGGTCCTTGACCATGTAACCTCTCCACACTTTGTCACATCCCCGGGCTGCATTAAGCCTATGAATGCCCTGTGGATTCTGTAGTTGCAGAAAGTCAGTAAGGCTCCTTCTGTCTCATCTTTGATGGCTTTTCCCACAAGTACCAACCCTCCTCGTCACTGCCACAGACAGTGAAGCTTCTCCTAGACCCCTACTAAGGAAATACACCACTACTCTTCCTCAGAGGTTTCCCTGCCCCACACAGCTATCCATGTATTCCACCATCCAAATTCTACTCCTAAGTGGAGAAAAACATAGATGCCTCCTTCTCCCTTATCATTATATTGCCAGAAATACAGGATGGGTTTTCTCTCCTCAATCACAGGGAGAGTTTCCTCTAATAATAGAGGAGTAAAATTCGCTGTAATTTTGGGACTTGGATATGGTCTTGATTATATAAATGAGGACATATGGAATTGAAAGATCTCCATAAGGTTTGGTTTCAAAGATCATTGTCTCAGTATCCAGTCAACTGATTATCTTTGAAGCCCAAAGATAGCCAATATCTATTCCTCAGACCTAGGACTATGAGTTTCATGATTTAGCCTTAGTGTATTATAGATACTGTGAAATTGAAAATATTCAAATGGTAAGGAGAGTAAGGTAATATAATGTGGGGGAAAATATGATGTTAAAAGAAAGGAAACAAAGCTTATGTATATAGAGGGCAGGGGTGGGTGGGGAAATGGGAAAAATGAGAATAAAGTTTTGTCATATACTGGTACAAATTTTCAATATTGATTGTGATCACAATGTGTATATAAAATATACCAATAAAATCAATTATTTTTAAAAAGTTACAAGCCAATACTATGGAAATAAAAATTAAAATCCACTATCTTAATATATTTAATGTACTATCTCTGCTCATATAGGAGCTAGAACACCATGTAGCTCCAAGTAAGTGGATTTTTTTAGTCCATCCTCAGGATGCAACAAGGAACCATTATAGGAAGTCTTACTTTTGAGCTGATTTCTGACAGAATTGATAAAACTTAAATATAAAGGGACAAGCAAAAGTATGCCAAGCAGAGAGAGCAATCTGAGCAGAAAATTGGGCATAAATTATGAGAAACATTGAAAGGGGGTCTTTGAGTGAGAAAAGAACATGCTCTGAACTTTTACAAATAAACCAATATGGCAGCAATTGTGAAATAAAATTGTATCATTATTATATGGTAAATAGAAATAGAAATACTACATGAGATATCAGAATAAAATAGCATCAGAGTAAAATCATCTTCCTCCTTCTTAACTATTGGTAAAGGAAGCTGATCAAAATGCCAGGCCCAAGAATGATACTTGTTATGAAAGTAATTACATATATAGATAATAAATAATTTATTAACATAATATATTTTTCCATCACTTAAGATACTTTTCAAAGTACCTTATTTGGACTCCTGTTTCATTATTCTATAATGTTTTGCAATTATTTTCAATCACAACATTTTTATTAAAACATTTTAGAATGGCAACACCATAAGTGACTTAAAATATACACCGCATCACTTGTCTCAACCCCTTCTACTGAGTTAATCAAAATCCTAATAAGTACTATAAAAGCAGGCATTTCCATGCCAGTTGTCAGCACACTTAAATATGAACAAGTACAAGGAGATATCACAGTACTGAGATGTCCTAAAATTGTGCATAAGACACCCACTGTAATGTGGTATGATATATTATTATAAATATTTTACACAAAAGTGACATTTGTCAAGGAAATAAAGTTAACTGTAGCTTAGGTTGCTGGAGAGAGCTCTGCATAATTTCTAATTCCCAACTTTGAGAATTATCAAAGTGGCTTCCAGTCAACAATGCAGATAGCCAAGAGTCCATTAAAGGATGTTCCAATGAGGTTTTCAAATACAGCGACCTAAGGGTCAAGCTTCTTTTGTTTTAGTCTCATGCCAGCTCATTTTGAATACTCAGTAAAAAATATGTGAAGTTGCTTTATTTTGGATCAACTAAATAGGAAGCATTAATTTAAAAAAAATCTTCCAGGACACTTCTATTGTGCACAGCAGAACTAAACAACTTCTAAATGCTTTAAGGGATTTATTTTTTTAAGTTTTAACAGTAGATCTTGAAATGGAATAGCTGAAGTCAGGCATATTATGAAAAATTAATGGTTTCAACATAGAAGCAAAATCATATTTTTATTGCCAATCTGTAAGTAGGTTTTAAAAGACTACATTATAGCATGGAAAATTTAGTACTTGTGCTCATCTGGTTTAGCTCTTGAGACAGACAAAATCTGAGCTATATAAACCAACTAACAAAAAAGAACTTAAACTCAAGTGGCTAAAACTAAAGGATTCAAAATATTTATTACCATTTTCAAAAACAACAGGCACTGTAAATTCTCAATCAAAATATTTTATATTTACATGAAACATTGCTGAATATTAAAGCCACAAAAACTGTATTCTGTATTTGAAAAGATTTTATTTTGACCACCCTAGCATTGGAAGAATATGACAATCAATGTCTTTTGTGGTGCCTCTTTTTAACAATTAGAGGAAGTAACAACATACAACTCTTAATATATCAATACCTTTAGTTATTTTCCCTTCAAAAATATGGCCTTCAAATATAAGCAATATTGCATAAATATAACAGTAAAACGTATATTCAATGAGAAGATGCAGTAATATTGCCAAACTGATGAATATTTCAGAGACGCATTATTAAGACTTTTCTTGGAATATGCTTCTGATTAAAAAACAGAGCTATTCTTTACTATCAAAGAAAACAATAAGTCAAAGAAATATTTTAGGAGCCCCAAGTAGCATTTCTAAGAACACATAAGCAGGTCAAACCCTTCCAAAAAGGAAATCAAGAGAAAGGTACCAAATCAGCACTAGAGAGGATCCGAAGAAAACAGCCATTGTTCTCAAAGGAAATTGGCTTTTGTAGCATAGAAGAGACATGAATGCAGGAGTGAAAGTTGCCACAGTGATACAGATCACACAGAGCTCACCAAATTGAACTGTCAACACTCCAAAATAAAACAGGAGCCAGACGCTGGGGGTAAAACAGGCTGCAGTATGCAAATGGCGTCTGTCTCTCCCCTCCTCTCATCCACCACTCTCCTTTCCTCTTGCTCCTTCAAACATTCCCCCTTCCCCTTTCTCATCTTTTTTATCTCGCTGCATAAAAATGGTGTGTTAAGGGGGAAAATTGTTAGTTGATATGTACTTTGTTCAAATACAGGTAAGATGACTAAAGAAGAAGGAATGAGGGAACAAAAATTCAATGAAACAATTATTTTAATCTATAATACATCACATTGAAGCTTAACTCATTGAGTTTAAAATATTTAAGAAGATACTTAAAGAAATTTGTAAGTTTGATCCAAATTCTCAACACCAATATTTAATATGAGGTAAATAGTCATAAAATCTGAGAATAGCAGCCCCCATGGTAAAGTATTTAACATTAATTAGTCATGTAATTTTTATCATTAGCATCTGAGGACACTCAATGACAAAGCTAGAATAGGAATTGACACACTATGAATAAAAATTAAAATCATGAAGTTTCAGACTTGAAGGAAAGCTAACAAAATCATATCTGAACTAAGTACGGTTTGGAAGAGGAAATTCCTATGAGCTTATCCAAGTCAGACATGAGGAGACTTGGATCCATTCCTCTGCTGCCCCTCAGAACACTTGTCTGTCAAGATCCCATCACAACAAAGTTCTTCCCATCTCTTTTCTGTCTACTGTGGTATTTCTGGAACATTCAGTAACGGACTGCCTTCCCAGGCTCATTTCTTCTCTTTTTCCTATTTGAACTCTGGGATATCTTCTGGGAATATTTGGATTTTTTTTTAATTGTTCCAACTGAAATGGGATACTTCAAGGAAGCTGAAGCCAGATCCTGGGTTCTTAGGACATTTCAGAACTAGAGAAGATACCCAACTGTGTTGGAATGTTCTCTGTACCCCCAAGGCAGGATCTGGCATCTCTAATACAATTAACAAACAGAATAATGTCCTCTGATAACGAGGAGATGGCTTTTAAGACTCAAGACATCCATTCACACAATTTTCCACCTTCTTTCTGGTCATTTGTCTGATTACTTCATAGTCCACATCCTAAAGTGATTGTTTTGGGGCCTTTGAAAAAGATAATTCTTTATTCTTCTGCTCCTGAGTATCCATGGCCATCATTTCTCATGGTTATAGGCAGAAACTAGGCAGAGACAAACTTCCCAGTACTACCTTGCAGGTCTCATATCCTTCTCTCATCTCATAGCACTGACTTTTTCTGAAGCACAAGAAATAGCTATATCTGTTCTCCACATTTGACAGTACTACTTAGTATTTATCTGCTTAAATGCTTTAAAAACTGTGCAATCCAACCTCTAAACTGTACTGTAACACAGACACCTAAACCATTAGCTTTTCTCCTACTACAAAAACCAGAACCCCATCATGCTGTCCCATCTACATTCTGCATCAAGGGACTGTACGGATGTGTACCTCCCAGAAATCTCTCCTAGACTGCTGAATGTGCTGCAGGCTAAAAGCCCCATTTAGGAACAAGCCTTGACAAAGGAGTGCCACTTTGTCCAAGATCACACCCCTTTAAGGTATAAGAGGCTTTTATTTTTGTAACTGCATTGTTGGATTCTATTGTCTCCCACTACAAGTCCTGCTTTCTTTCCTTTGGCAAAAAGGAACACCACTTAAAACAGACCTTCATAGTCCTTCATTTTAAAATTTTATACTACTACCCTGCCTTTAATTCTCAGGTTCTGTACCTACTGTGGACCAAGCATTTCTTTACTGCTATTCAGCAACCAAAAGAAATGGAAAAAACACTGTCACAAAGAGGCTGCCATTTCAGTAATGGAGAAGATAATAAATAAATGCACAACTCCATGTTATGGAGTGAAAATTCCTGAAGGATAATTAAATGACTTGATTAAACATAGAGTGTCAGGGGGGCAGATGTTTAACGAGGGAAAACCAAGCCAGGCGTAGAGGATTACACCTGTAATCTCAGCACTCGACAGGCAGAGGCAGGAGCACTGCCATGAGGTCAGAGATACCCTGAGCTACACAATGAGTTCAGGGTCAGCTTAAACTACAAAACAAGAACTTATCTAAAAAACTAAAAATTAAAAACTAAATAAATAAATAAGGAAAACCAAAAGACCCTATGAGGTAGCAAAGTGACAAAAAGAATCGCTCAGACACACAGAGAGCCAGGAGGGGTGGCAGCACATGCCTATAATCCCAGAATCCAGGAGGCTGAGGCAGGATTGTCAGGAACTGAATGTCAGCCTGGGTGAGTCCAAGGCCAGCCTGAACTACTTGCTCAGGCTCTCTCTCATAAAAAAAAAAAAAACCAGATACATAGAAATAGTAGAAACAGAAGTACAAAGTTCTTAGGACAAGAATAATTTTTGAAGAATGATAAAGTGTTCAGTGAAAAAGGAAAGAAAATGATAAGAAATAAATTCAAAAAGATAGGCAGCAATTCTTATCATAAAAGGTAGATTTGACCATGGCATGGAGGGCAGATTTATTTTGAATGTGCTAAGAACCCACTGCAGGGCCTTGAATAGGGGGTTTCATTGTCCAGTGGATGACTCTGTTGGGAAGTCTGCAGGAAGGCGACTTTGGGGACAAGGACAAAGCAGGAGACTCTCTCAGGGAGTACTTATGCTTCCAGGGAAATGAAGCCTTAAAACAGGCCTTCATGGTCCTTTATATCCAAAATATAAAGAAAACATAACATGTGTGTTATTGCGCATGTGTAGACTGCAACTGTGTTGCCTTTTGCACTTTCTCTTCCTCCTTCTCCTCTCTTCTACTTCCTCTTTTTTATTTTTGGTTCAAATTGCTTCTTTGAATGACTCAATTAATGCGATTAAAATTAAAACCCAACCATTTAGAAGATTTTCAACAAAAAATATAGGGTTTTGGAGTTTCCAACAGTCTCAAGTAAATGGATGAACAACAAAAGGAACAGAAAGGAAAAAAACAACAAAAAGGAAGAGTGAAAATCAGTTATTATTATGGGTCAAAGAAGAAGACTTAAGGAAACTCTAGAAGTATCCTGAGCTATACAGAACTGGTATTTATTAATTTTTGTATCCAGCTAAATCAGAGTTTAAAGGGGATTTGAGTATTCTTAAGAAATGAAAGCATGCCAGGCGTGGTGGCTCACGCTTATAATCCCAGCACTCGGGAGGCAGAGGCAGGAGGATTGCTGAGTTTAAAGCTGAGTTTAGAACTAGCCTGAATTGCAAAGTGAGACCCTGTCTCAAAAAACTAACAAAAATAAAAGAAATAAAAGGAAAAACTCTAATTTATAAATAAAAAGGGAAAAAATTAAAAATTAGATAAGAAAGTGGAAATAACATGAGAAAATCAGTGAAACAAATGTGATTTTAAAATTATCAACAAAATTCATAATCATTACTCAGACAAGGAAGAAAAGAAGAAGAAAGAAATTATCACTATCTTGAATAGAGATACAGTCATCACTACAAACACTAGTGACAGTAAAGGAATAAAAAAGTGATACTGTACCCTATATCATTCAATAATTTAGAATAAATAAATCTATTTTT
>PVIR01026860.1:0-23496 GCA_004026965.1 Petromus typicus | reverse complement strand
GAATCGTTGATTCCGTTATGGGCTGAGATACAGTTTGAAGTTCACAGGCCACAGGGAGAAAGCTGTGAAGTTGCAGTCTTTCCCCTGATGTGAGCCCAGTGTCCTGTAGGTGGCGCTGTACCCCAAACTCACCGATGCCCAGGTTCCCGGTCTGGGAGCAGGGCTCACCCCCTTCAGTATGGCGGGAAGTGGGGGTCCCAGGTGGAGTCCAGAGTTGGAGCGTCCCAGGGCTGGAGGTCTTGGGGTCGCCGGGTCGCTGTGGTGGAGACGATCTTGGTCGATCCCGCAGGGGTTGGGAGACCTCTTCTCCTGGCAGCTCGATCCTCGTCCGGAGGGCGGTGGGCGGGGCTTCCTGGCGCGGGCCTCTGCCCTCTCCCGCGAGTCCAGATCTGGGAGTGTGAGCCCTTTACTACAGCTGCAGGAGGTCGGGCTCGCAGTTCTGCTCCTCGCCCTGCACCTGTGTCTCAGAGGCCGGCTGTGCGCTGTCTGCAGTCGCTGGGTTCGCGTGCTGGGGCGCCTGTGCGAGGTCCGGCAGGGTGGGCCGCCCCTCCCCCTCTGGGGAGAGGGTAGAAGGGACAGATCGCTCCCTAGGTCTCTCCTTTCTTTGGCCTTAATCAGTGTTTGCTTCTTATCTCTTTGATCTAGGTTTCTCTGCTGTCCTTCCTTTCTTTCCCCACAACTGCTGTTTTCAGGTTTAAGAACAATTTCTATGGAGGCAGTGGTCTCCAGCTTTTACCATTCCGCCATCTTCTGTATATCCAGTTACTCCATTTTGTCAGGACAATGATGGAATAAATTAGAATTATTGTAGAAATTACAAAAAGTAGGAAAGTTCCTCTATGCTTAAGCAATACTAGCTCCTAAAGCCAATTTTCTTTGTCCTTTATTTTATACTGCAGATCTATTTTCAAAGTTTATATTGATGTTTCATCCTTTTAACTTTCTTATTTATCTCACCTTAAAACTGGAGATGAAAAGTATCTTGTTTCCCTCCAGACTCCTTTTGCTTGAAGAGTAGGGAGGTCTTGTAGACAGGAATGTTTGTGTGAGACTGGCTATGGATCCGTTTTCAGGACTAAACAATGAATTACATAATTATACTTTCCCCAGAAGGGTTCCAATACCTTCAGAGACTTAAAAGATTTCCGTTTTTTTGTAGGATGTCCACCAACACCTCCACCTACTCCAGGTGAGAAAACCTCCATTAACATATTCATGGTGCAGTGATACCAGGGTTTAGTAATTTAGACAACTGGATCCTCACTGTTCTGAAAATAATGTGATAATATTTTATACCAAATAAGAAAAAATACTAAAAAATTCTTGTCTTAATATTTCATAAGAGATGATTTAATTTGAGACTTTTGGCTCTCCAACTTACTTTTTCTTTCAGTAGTAAATAAGTTTCACAGAAAAAATTATTGAGGTTTGTATATTATAAGGGTTGCATATTGTATATCATATGGATTGTATATTTTTTATCATTATTGCAGGATTGGCATTTGGGAACTGTATATAGATTAGGTGAGGGTAGGTTAATAGAAGTGAGATAAAACTAAAAAGTTGGTACTCCCAATGTGGGGGTCTTAGAAACTTATTTCTCGAGACTAGGACACTGTGGCATGTTTTCTATTAAAGCAGTGCTAGGACTTAGATGCTAGGAAAATTGCTTTACCTGTGCTGAAAGTAGTCGATCACTTCAAAAAGAGGTCTAAGCCAGCTTAGTGCATAAAAGCTCATAAGGTCTTGGAGGAGTGTTTTAGCAAGTAGGATAAAGAAAGGAAGGGTTGGGGCTGGGGATTTAGCTCAGTGGTTCCGGCGCCTGTCTGGCAAGCGCAAGGACCCGGGTTTGATCCCATCAGTAACCACATACCATACTGGGTGTGGAGACTCACCCCAGCAGCAATCAGCACCACATACCACAGTGCCGGGCGTGGTGGCTCACGCCTGTAATCCCAGCACTCAGGAGGCAGAGGCAGGAGAATTGCTGTGATGTGAGTTGGAGGCTGAGCTCAGGGCCAGCCTGAACCACAAAGCGAGACCCTGTCTCAAAAAAAAAAAACAAAAAAACGAAGGGTTAAAATGAGGATGGCAGTAAAGGACTTGGCTGTAGAAAGGATGAAGAGTAAAAATGAAAGAATCAAAATGGCTCCAAGTTTTAAATTGGAATTATTGAAAGAATAAATGCAGTTATTAGGGAAATGCTAACGTGGAAGACAGAACTAGTTTCAGGGTGACCGGGCAATCTCCTGTGAGCTCTTGAAGCCTGATTTTGCTGTAGATGTCTCAGGAGCAGTCTGTTAGGCGGGGAGAGAAGGGGTCCATGGCTTATGTGGTGAGTAAGTCTGAACTGGGGCGGAAATTTGAGAGCTAACACCTGATTCTAAAGTGGCCGTTGCGGAGACAAAAATCCCAGAGAAAGAACAGAAGTAAGAAGCTAGGAGGTTTTTTTATTTAAAGGAGGGAGAACATTTCTATGAAGGTGAGAGTTAATAATGTCAGCTATCGTAAGGAAGTTAAACAACCAAAAAGGGCCTTTGGGTCTGGTAATTGTAAGATCTTGGGATTTTATTGAATCACAGAATTATGAGTCAGACCATAAAACAGTACGTCAAACGGTAGTGATAAGGTTTATTGGCTACTGCCAGAAGTCAGGAATTACCTCGTGCTGGGATTTATAGAGATAGGACACACACGTACTTCTTAGGGACAATTGCTTACAGTACGTAGATGTGATTTATCCACCTTTGGGCACTGGATCATCTTCCATAATTCTATCACTTTCAAATCCTGCTGCCACTTACCATACTGGACACCTGCTGGTTGTCTACAAATAAACAGATGGTTGCCTTTTGCCAAATTTAATTAGCATTCATCATTTCATGTTAACAGTTTGTCATGGTCCACTGGGAGAAGAGAAATCTGTAAGTACTCAGTCTTTCTCCACTATAGTCCAAAATTGTTTTTGTCTCTGCATGTGAGTAAAATTCTCACCTTGGTTTTTATCTTTAGCCTGGAGACACGTGGACTTCCAACTGCCACCAGTGTACCTGTACTGATGCAAAGGCTGTGCACTGTCAGCCAAAGGGGTGTCCCTCTCCACCCACGTGCAAAACTGGAGAAAAGCTCGTGCTGTCTAATGACACATGCTGTGAAATTGGACATTGTGGTGTGTATTCTTTATACAGTATGATTCAATCTGTTCATTGTTCACTAATTTCCATATTCAAGAGATGCTTGTTAGGCTGTGTGTGTTATGGACAGCAATAGTTGTATGATAAAACTGGATCAGTAGACCTTATGAGGAGAAAAATAATTAGTTGATAAGTAGGATCTCATCTACAGTTTCAGTTTTGTATTTATTTTTCAGAACCAAGGACGTGCTTACATAATAATACTGACTATGAGGTATGATCTTTTCTTGTCTAAAATATTTTTATTAATATAATCATAGGAAATAAAAAGCCAAGCTATACTGTGGGTCAGCTTATGTTGTGAAAAAAAAAACCCAAATATTGGCAATAATAGAATCATTTCTTCACTTTTCATGTTCATTTTCAAAGCACTGTCAGATGTAATGCTCATAGTCAATCAAGGGAAATGACCATAGAATTTACCATAGTCAATCAAGGGAAATGCCCTTGATTGCTAACTACCCAGCAGAGGGGTTTCTGAGCACAATTCCCTGTGGGTCCTGCCAGATGGAGAAGACATACTTTGTAACATTTAAATCAATGAACAGGCTTAAATTGTAATTCTAGCCAGAAATATCAGATGGCCAAACTGTCAGAGATCAAGAAGATCATAAGGACCAGAACTCACCATGTGGATTTAGCAACACGAGACAGCCAGGCCTGGATTTTGACAACTCATTTGACATTTTGGACAATAATTCAACTTTTCAGAAAATTATCTGGAAGCCATAAAAGATGCCTGTCATATTGATACTAATACACTTGACCTATTTATACTAAATATTTAAAAATTTAAAATAAAATATATATAGTAGCTTAGGAAAGACATACAACAGCCTATGACAGTTTTATTTCTGTAACTCTTTTACCATAGTCAGATTTCTACCTGGGCTTCTTAATTTTTATTTTCTTAAATCAATCTGACTTTAGAACCTTTGATAGTTTTCAAACATAAAATATGATGGTATTTAAAGAACAGAAGGAAAATTTTGCAATAATTATGCATATGCAAAACACTTGAAAAAGTACTGTTTTATTATTTACCCATGAAGTTCATCATACATCCTGAACCCTTGAGCAGGACAGTTTGTCAAAGTGATTTGAATGTTCAGTACCAGCTGCTTCTGAAGCAATCTAAAGAGCTTCCAACACATAGGGCACAAGCAAGACAGAGACACCTTGGGAGACTCGCCATTGTTCCCCTCTGAGAAGCCCATTTTGAACTTTTCCAACTTAAACATCGTATTTCTTTCCCTCAAACTCAGAGCCTAATCATTGGTGAATGCCTAGTACACCATAAAATAATTTTTCTTGAAAACATGATAGAATAACTTGGAGTGAATTTTGAAGCTTGAAAACTTGGATACATTCCGTAGCCATAAGTCCTCCATGAAGGATTTGAATTTATTCTCAGAAATTGAAGACTTTCAAAGCACCTTTGTTCTTAGCACTGCCTTCATGGCCTTTATTAAACACTCATGAAAGAGGACTTTTTGGTGTCATTGTCAGTCTGAAAGAGAAACTGGAGTAAACATTTTCTCCCTCTTGCCTCTCAGATTGGTGCTTCATTCAGAGACCCGAGCAACCCATGTGTCTCCTACTCCTGCAGTAGCTCTGGGTTGGCTGCCGTCGTCCAAGACTGCCCGAAGCAGACCTGGTGTGCAGAAGTAAGTCAGCTACCCAGCGGCGAGCTCACTGTTCAACACAAACCCAACCAGTCCCATTTCTCACTCAGGAAAGTTTACAGCTGGCCATCAGATTTAAATCTCAATGATAAATTTGATGTTTCATTTGTGGCAGCAGGATGGTATACCTACCTTTTCCGGAGGACGTGTACTTTTCATAAAGAGACTCCATTTTGCAGGCTCTACAGATGTACAGATGTAGTGCTGCTGTAAGTTATTACACAAGAAATTTTGCTGTTTTTATACACAAAACCCAAAACTTTTTCTAAAGTTGTAGACTCAAATTAATCAAGTCCTATAAAAATACAAACTTCCCGGGCCGGGGAGTTAGCTCAGTGGTTCTGGCGCCTGTCTTGCAAGCACAAGGGCCCGGGTTCGATTCCCTGGTAACCACATACCGTACTGGGTGTGGAGTCTCACGCCCAGCAGCAACCAGTACCACGTACCACAGTGCCGGGCGTGGTGGCTCACGCCTGTAATCCCAGAACTCGGGAGGCACAGGCAGGAGGATTGCTGTGATGTGAGTTGGAGGCTGAGCTCAGGGCCAGCCTGAACTACAAAGTGAGACCCTGTCTCAAAAAAAAAAAAAAAAAAAAAATACAAACTTCCCATAAATACATATATGGGTACTGTTCATATATTTAAGTCATAGTTCCCTTAATTTTATGCCTCCAAATATGATAGAGATTTTTATATTAGTGACTCAATAAAAGCTTCATTTCAAATTATCATTGTGAAGTTACAACATATAACATAGTTTCAAGATTTATAACTAACACTGGATTTCAATATTTTATTGTTTAGTTTGAGATATTTTAGGTTTTAAATTATAACAAAGCGTAGGGTACAGTTGTTGATTATGAGAAACCTCTGCTATCATTGATTGTTACAATATTCATTTAAAGTGAGAAGTCATCTGCTTTCTTGTATGTTCTTTTAAAATAATTTGGAGTAGACATTGTTTTCCTTTTTTAACTAGTGTTGGAAATTGCTGTCGAGCTCCTGGATCTTATTTTTATTGGCGAGCTCAGCTCCCTCCTTCCTCGTCTCTGCCCCGGATCTGACATCAGCCGTCTCATCCCTTCTATTTCCCCAGTTCTGTCCCTACACTGTTTATGGAAAAATATAAATTTTCTTGTTTTTTCCTCCTTACAGAAAGAAAGAGTCTATGATGAGAATAAATGTTGCTATACATGTAAGTTAATCTGCAAATACAGAATATGTAAACCGTTGATTAAAAAAAATTTTTTTAAACAAAATGGCAGATGATGAACAGAAAGTTCTCTATATTTTTTAACAGGTAATCTAAACTATCTGTTAAGCTACCAGTTGCTACTTACATATTGTAGTTACTTATTCTTGGTTGCTTCATTATGCTGTGTATAAATCAGTTATATTTGATTTTCATAGAAGATTACCTGGTTCCCCTAACATCAAGTGGGGTCATAAGCCTATAGGTGGGGTGATGGGCAGTGAGCAAATGCTTGTCAGAAGTAACGCTCGTCCGTCCTTTCCCTCCCCATTCCTTCTACTTAGCTCCTCTGCTTTCTCAAGGTCCTGTAAGAACTTCCGGCACCCATGACTAGGCGGCTGGTCACTGTCCTTAACATTAATGTTTGAGGCTGTTACTCCCTATAAACTAAGACAGTGGAGACGTGGCCCTTGCTAAAGTGTTAAGTCTCACTTATGCCTCTGTTACCGACTTGGTTTTAGGTAACAAGAGCTGCAGACCCGCTCCTGTGAATGTGGTGGTGAATTACAACAACTGCACGAAAAGAGTCGCGATGGCAAGATGCATAGGGGACTGCAAAAGGACCGTAAAGTGAGTTTCTCTGTGTATGTGCGTTAGGGATGTACTTTGTAAGCCTGTGGATGAAATCAAACTTTCAACGTTACATGGAGAACTTTTTATATGACAGCAAAACTGCTGTCTGTTTAAGACCTCAGGAGAAATATCTAAATTAAGACTTGAGTATTACCACAAGCGTTATAGTGAAGCGTCGCTTCGAGGTAGTGTTAGAAACATCCCTATCACCTCAGTGGCCAAAGGGGTTCGCCTCTCTGCAGGAACTACATCGAGTGTGTGTGAATGAACATGTTTCCCAAGTGATTTTTTAATTTGAATTTTCAAGTTATTAGATATTTTCCCTTTATGTACCATTTTACAGATAGATTTCTTTTTTCTTTTTTTTTAATAGGTTTTTTGAGACAGGGTCTCGCTTTGTGGTTCAGGCTGGCCCTGAGCTCAGCCTCCAACTCACATCACAGCAATCCTCCTGCCTCTGCCTCCCGAGTGCTGGGATTACAGGTGTGAGCCACCATGCCCGGCACTGTGGTATGTGGTACTGATTGCTGCTGGAGTGAGTCTCCACACCCACTATCGTATGTGGTTCCGGGGATTGAACCCAGGTCCTTGTGCTTACAAGACAGGCGCCGGAACCACTGAGCTAACTCCCCAGCCCTTTACAGATAGATTTCTAAACATCATACATACTGTAAAAATATTTCATCAATTAGTCTACCTTGTTTATTTTTTGCAACATAATATCCTACTTCTAAAATTATGACTCTTCTTTTTTGTTTCCAATTCTTGTACTTTACATACCAATTATCAATGATTGCATCGGACATTTACAGGGCTGAGGTACAAGGTCTCAAGAAAAACTACATTGCCTAGAAGCTAGAATGGAAATACTGATGGCAATTTATGTCAAAAGCCTTTCCAAAAATGTTCATACTGGATTTTCTTTCCTTTAGGTACAATTATGATCTCTTTCAGCTGGAAAATTCATGTCTTTGCTGCCGAGAAGAAAACTTTGAGTACAGAGATGTTGCTCTGGCATGCCCAGATGGCAGCACGCTATCTTACAGATACAGACACACAACAAGCTGCTCCTGTGCCAACCTGTGTGAAAATTCGAAATCCTGAGAAACTCCTTAGTTCTAACACTACCTTTTCTACTGTATTTATTTTGTGAGTGAAGAAAAAGTCAAAAAGGAGTGAGACTAACACTTGTATTTTACTCAGAACATGAATACTTGTAATGGGACATTTGTTTCTCTTGTTGACTGGCCCTGAAAAATAAATACAACTTTGCAAGCAGTTGGTGACCATATGTGTTGGTTTCATGGCAATAACAATTGCTCGAGTCAGCTGGGCAGGGTGCTGCACACCTGCTGTTTGAGCACCCTGCAAGGCAATTCCAGCCTCTGCAGCTTACTGGGTGAGGGATGTAGCTCTGTGTAACAGACCTAGCTTCAACCCAAGTACTTGGGGGAGGGTGGGTGGTCTGCATGTTAAAAGAGATGTGGCGTCCTGTTGTGACCTCCCGTGCATGTTCTACCTTACCTCAGACCAGACACCTGGTTTGTGTTCCCTTCTCACTGCTTGCTGAACGTGTAGCTGTCTTTTCCTGCTACTCCGTGCTGAGCATGTTACCCTGTTCTACCCCTCCCCTTCTCCTGGGACCTTCAGTGACTTTTTTTTCCCATAGGAGTTCATCATCTTCTTGAAACATTTTTCTTGCAGTTGCTATAGCATCACTTTAAGTAAGCACGACTGCTTTTCTGCACAGTTTTACTACTCCATTTATATTCTGCTCAGCTTTACATTTTCATGTTCATTTTCCTGTTGCCTTCAGCTCCTTTTACTCAGGCTCTTTGACAGATTTTGTCCACTTGAATGCTTAGGTTTTGACACACAGAGAATTTCTAGGAATGTCACCAACCGCAGACTCTTCCCAGAATTCCAGACACATTGATACCACTTTGAATTTATCATCTCTCTCTTGATGGTCTATAAATACCACACTCTCAGCAAGACCACCATCAAATATCACTCACTACTCCTCTTTTTTTCTATACGTGCAGTAGCTTTAGCTAAAAGAAATTTAGGTAGATTAACATGATGGCAGTGGTCTTGTATACTGTCTCACAGATATCCTTCCTGTGCAAATACACCAAAGTGCACTTTGGATAGCATTATTTACACATGTAAAAATGTGTACTGAACACTTTGCGCTTTTCTAACATGCAGGCCAACTTGACTGACGTCAACCCATTGGTGTACTATCCCTCATCATCATCAAGTATTGTATGTCCAAAAGTGGGTGGAAAATGCAATCATTAGGATTCCGGAAAATGCCCCCAAAGAGGGCTGAGAACTCATGAAGGTCTCTATTACTGTGGTCACTGTGACAGTGAGTTTCAAGGCCTTTGACTTTTCTCTATTTTGTTGTTCATTCTAAATTTGTCTTCCTTTCAAAACTCTCTTCCATCCAAAAACATTCTTTTCTTCTGATAAGCTGAAGTGAAGTCATTTCTTAATCTCTTCAGGGCGAGGGAGCTTTGACCAAAATTATATACTTGAAAATAATTAGCCTCAGAATTTATGTTTAACTTTTTTAAAATTTCATTTCGGCTTTTGCTGTACTTTCAATGCTTGCTTCAGTGACATCCCTTTAAAACAACTTTAATCAGTCTGTTGGAAATTCCAGAGACTGGATTTGGGAGGCAAAGTGGAGTCTGTAAGGACAGGTCAGATTTACAGTGTATTCTTCAGCTATTCTTGGGAGGGAGGAGAGGAACAAATCAGTGTCTCAAAGTTCCTCTCGTTACCATAGTGTACTGGCGATTTTTGGAGTAGCCAGTGGATCCAAATGTGATCTTTAGAGAGGGGTGAGGAGCAGCCTCTGCAGAGACATTCACGGTGTCTCGTGTAAGACCCTTGAGGAACACTCAGGATTTTCTCCTCCCCCTCTGGGCCCTCCTACTCCCGTACAAATACCAACCAGGCCTGGCCCTGCTTAGCTTTCAAAACAGGTGTGTTCAGGCCATTTTCCTCTCACTCCTCTAGCCAGCCCAGATAGACAGAAAACATCAACCTATATTCAAACTGGTGGCTTTCATTAAAATTTTCGTTGCCTGGAATTCCCAAGCCCGGTATTTCTAGGACACGAGTCTTCATTTTTTTCAGGTCTAGATTCTTAAACAGGCTTCCTTAGAATTCCAAACTAGCCTTCTTTTGGCCCTCTGCCCTTGTCTTGCTTAATCTTCACTGCTCACAGCAGAGCCTAATATTGTATTATAATAGTTTGCTTAACTAAAAGGGTCTCCTCCAGCATGTATTAGCTCCTTGAGGACATAGATCATTTAAAAGAGATACAATCACAAATATTCAGAGCAGTGCCTCCCACCCAGTGGACACTCTATCCGTATTTGTTGATGGAATCACTGATTTTACACCCAAATCCAGCCTTCTGATATAATGACATTAGCACATAAAAGAAAAGGGACCATTTCAAGGCTCCTGCCTTAGAGGAAACTCAGGAACGTGTACAACAAGAAGATGGCTGAACACTCAAGCCCTAATGAAGAAGTACGTGCATGTAGCTTGTGACATCAGTACTTTCCTGCTCGGATGAAGAGCGGGAAACAAGAGGGACCCCAGAGTGGCCACCACAGAGGAACAGATGCAGAATTTGCTAAGTAATGGAAGCAGTTTTCAGGGAAGGTTCCTTGGCTGTTGTTTCTGGATTCACAGATATACCTGCAGGACTATTTTACAGGGAGGTTACTGTTTCAAGACACCTCTGAGTTTTCCTTTGGGTGTTAAACTCCCCAAACAGTGGTTCCATAAAGGTTCCTAACAAGTCTGCTCATGACAACCTGCTAATCTTATAAAATTCAATGAATGAAAGTCCTTCCAGAATTGATAACTTCTTGTTCCATTACTGAACTTTAGAAGTGTGCCTTGAAAGTCAGGAGGGATCCATCAGAAAAGGCTTTGATGGAACTAACATGTCTATGTAATTATAGCACTGCCCTGGGAGGTGACACTGAATTCTGAGGAATACAAATACATAACTAAAATTTCTTTTTTCTTTTTTCTATTTGACCATCTATCCCTCCCCTATCTGTTTTAGTTACTTTTCTTACTGCTGTGACAAAATATTTGACACCCAGAGTTAAAGAAGGAAAGATTTAGTTAGCTCACGGTTGAGAGGGTTCAGTCTATAATCAGCTGGCTCCAAGGCAGGGCGGCATGGCAGAGGGGCATCGCAGAGGAGAAATAGTTCATGGCGGGATGAAAGTAGCAAAGCAAGCACAACACAAGACAAGCCTCTCTCTCATCCTTATGTTGTACCCAGGATACCAGGAATAGGGCAGAGGCAAACCAATCAGTAGACCGCTTTAGTGATCACTCACCCTTAATCCCAGCACTGCATGGTGAATCAATCACACACTCTAATCCAGCCACCTCTGAAAAGCCCCAGTGATGGCAGCAGGAGGCTGCAGGGGACATCTAGACACAGCCATCACACCGCCCTTGCTGCATTATATTGCTAAATCAGTTGTTGACACTGAAACACTGCACTGTTATTGGAATCCTGGGAAGAGAGGTGGGGCTAGAAGAGTCCTATGGATGGCTGTGGGTGGTCCTGAGGATGTGCTGAGAAAAGGCTTCCTGAGGGTGGGGAGAAAACAACTAGCACACTTGCCCTGAAGTGGCTACGTGGAGAGGACAGTGCGAACTTCAAACACATCTGACCCTCCAGGAAGCATCCCAAGCACTCCCTGGACATAAATTGAGAATGGAATGTGGGGTGGGGTGGGGTTTGGGAGCTGATCCCACATGTGGTCATTCAGAAAGAGCCACAGTCTGGTCCTTGTATCCCTTGCTGAGAAGGTTCCATTACAACCGCCAAGATAAAAAGCTTCAGGAAAGTATACTTGGCTCGCTAATGAATGAATGGTAACTGCAGTCAAATCTAAGCCTCGACCAATCACTGAGGTTTTCGGCACCCCTCATTTGCATAGTGGACTACAGTGGGAACCTGGGCCCAAACTTTGTAAAAACCACCCCTTTTCTCTGTTTTGTCTGAGCACACTTTAGTTTTTAGAGGGAAATCTGTGTTTCTCTGGTTTGCAAACTGCTTATTGAATACCCCCCCCCCTTGTCTAACATAGTTTTTCCTAGTAAATTCTTGCTGACAAGAACAATGAAAGAGCCAAATATTCAAGCAAGAGCAGGTGCAGAGGAGGACAGAGGCACTCATGGGCTGTTGAGTCTGCAGTTCTCTTTCATGGGGTGCTGCTACACTGGCCAGGGGCAGTAGGGGGCGGCGGCATGAAAGTGAAATTGCTTTAGTTGTAGAACTCTATAACCGCTATCTGCCAGATGTGGTTATATTGCTAAATCATCAAACACAGTGCTGCGCACCAGTAATCCTAGCACTGGGTGGCTGAGGCAGGAGAACTGCTGTTTCTCATGCGTAAACATCTTCAGCTGCTGTGATCTAACCACAACTTGGGAAGATTAGTACCCAGGCGAGTCTGAACTTCACAGAGAAAACACATAAATCTGAATCATGTTTCTAATACTTTGAGAAGGTGCTTTCCTTTTTATACTACTACTGTAATAGTTGCCTTGAGAATATTTTTCATATTTATAAATTGATGTTCTAAATGCCTGGTTAATTCCTTACTGATCGTATGGCACCTTAATAAATTTATCCCATTCATGTATTATTTTGTACATAAAGACTCCTTTCCTTGTTGAGTTTTCTCTGAGGTTACTCCGTTTGGCATAGGCCAGTGGTCATATCGATGTGAGAAGTGTGCTTGGAGAGACGTCAGGAGATGTTAGGGTAAATTAATCTTGGGTTTTAGTTCTTCATTTCTTTATGTAGCTTTTCCTGTAGCCCATTCTTTTTTTTCTTTTTTTTTTTGAGACAGGGTCTCTCTTTTGTAGTTCCGGCTGGCCCTGAGCTCAGCCTTGAACTCACAGCAATCCTCCTGCCTCTGCCTCCTGAGTGCTGGCATCACAGGCATGAGTCACCACACCTGGTACTATGGTATGTGGTACTGAACGCTGGTGGGCATGAGTCACCACACCCAGCATTGTTGTATGTGGTTACCAGGATCAAACCTGGGTCCTTGAGCTGCAAGACAGGTACCAGAACCCCTGAGCTAAATCCTTGGCCCCTATAGCCCATTCTTGTTGCCCTCAGAACACCAGTGTCCTTCACTGCCCCTTGAACATGAGCTTGGTTATATATTAACAGCCATGGTGTAGTCGCATGGGGTTCTGGAGGGGGGCATCCCCCCTGTACTCTGCCTTCACTACCCGGGTGCAGAGAAACACGTGGAGCAGAGGCCCTCAGCTGTCCTGAGATGTGAGGTTAAACTACTGCAGCTGAAAGGTGCTTGTGTTGTTTTTTGTGAAGTTTTACATTTGTTAGTTAGCAAGGTAAGTTAAGTGGACTTGGAGAGTTGACTTCTTCCCACATTCATTTATTCATTTACATATTCAAACTTTTTCTTGAGTTTCTGCTCTGTACTATGCATTTCTGTGATCCAGGTAGTAAACACAAATTCCCAAAGGCATGTATATATTGTATATATGGGTACCTATATACATGTAATAACACAAATGTGGGTATACATTTAGCAGTATATACATATTAGTTTCTTATTACTTCTACAACAAACAACCATAAACTTAATGACTTGAATGATGATGCAGATTCGTGGTCTTATTGTTCTGGTGGTCAGAAGTTCCAAATGAATCTCACTGGACTAAAATCAAAGTGTAAGCTAGACTATGTTCTTTCTGCTACGGAAGAGAACTCATTTCTTGCCCTTTTCTCATTATCAAGGGCTGCTCACACTTGTTGGCCCCTGATCTTCTTCCTTTATCTTCAAAATTAACAATACAAAAAAAAATTAACAAGACTGGCTCATTCTCTCCCAGCTGTCTTTCCGGTTCTGTCTCCCACCTTGTGATTATACCAGGCCCAGCCAGTTCCCTGAGTTAGTCTCTCCCTCTCAAGGCCAGTCAATAGCAGCTCTGCTCTATCTGCAATTTTAATCTACCTTTGCCCTATGACTTGACATATTCTAGGTTCCAAGGTGCACAAGGTAGACATCTTTGGGGAGCCTTTATTTTATAAATCCTAAAGACCAGTTGTAATTTGAAATTCAGAATATTTAGAATTTAAATGTAACATTCCTAGTGTTTTCTCTCATTCATATTCATGGCATCAATCTTTCCACGGAAGATGTTTGAATATTCACCCCAAGTGGGATAAACAAAGACTATTAATAACCTCATGTCAGTTAAGGTCAGATTTTGTCTCTGATGAGTTCAGTTCAGGTTAAATTTTTTTGCAAAATGAGCTATTTAAAAACCTTGGGTCTTGAACTTTGTACCCTGCAGAAGTGCAACTATTATGTATATGTATAAAATATGCAAAATATTAACAACCACCCCAGCTTTCTAAATATTGCTTTGAAATTCAAGAAAAAAAAAGTTAGAGCTGAAGACCAAGGAATATTTAGAAATGTAAGATGAGTATTAAAGTAGAGGTGCTGTTATGGCTTGTGACTAGATGCCCCCAAGGCCTCATGTGCTCATAGGTGGGCCTTTTTCAGGGGTGCCTGGATCTAGAGTGTGTGATACCGGGAGTGATTCTGATGCAATGCCAGGCTCACGAGCACAAGGATTAAGGGTGTGGGTGCTGCCATCGTAAGTAGCCTGGTAGGATAAAATGGGCAGGGAGATGTGTGTTAAGGCTTCTGGTGGCCTTTGCTACCTTCTACCCACCTTCTGCCCACAGTGAACTGTTTCTCCTCTGTGATGCCTCCCTATGTGCCGCCCTGTCTTGGAGCCAGTATAGACTGTAGCCTAATAAATCTTTTCTTCTTTAACTTTGGATGTTGCAGTTAAAGTTGTTTAACTTTTGTTGCAGCAATGAGAGAAAAGTAACTAAAATGGGTGCTTTCAAATCTGGTAGAGCAGACAGACTCTTAAATGGAGAGGATAACAGTGGTGACTATTGAGAGCAGCACTGGAAAAGTAAGGACTAAAAAGAATTCCTGAGTTTTGGTCAAGTATCTTAGGATAGTTTTCCTATAGTAGAAGCAGTTTGAAGTCATACTGTGTGGAACCATAAGTTTTTAACCAAGTGTATCCCATACCTCAACCACATGAAATCCAATTTTTTTTTTTTTTTTTTTTTTTGAGACAGGGTCTCACTTTTGTAGTTCAGGCTGGCCCTGAGCTCAGCCTCAAACTTAGCAATCCTCCTGCCTCTGCCTCCTGAGTGGTGGGATTACAGGTGTGAGCCATCATGTCTGGCATGTGGTACGTGGTCCTGATTGCTGATGGGTGTGAGTCTCCATGCCCAGCATTGTTGTTTGTGGTTACCAGGATCAAACCCAGGCCCTTGCACTTACAAGGCAGGTGCTGGAGCTTACTGAGCTAAATCCTGGGCCCAAACCCAAATTGTTTAATAAGAAGTAATAATCTTTGCCACAGACAACCAAGCAAATCAGTACCTCTTGCAGACTCAGAGCTGAAAAATAGCGCCATAATCCAGAACTTCAAGAAGAAACAGTCTGATAAGAAGATAACCTTGAGGAAATGTACATTTTATAGTTTAGATTTAAAATGCCCCCACAAACACTCTTGTGTTTGGAAGAGTTGGATCACTACACTCAGTGGATTCACCCAGTCAGTTCAAGAGCTAAACGTGCTGCGTGTGAGGGGTGACCTGGTGGGAGCCACATCGGTGGAGCCATGACAGGAAGGCTCTGTTTGTGTCCAGCCTTCTCCTTCCCCCTGTGCCTCCTGGCTACCCTGGAATGAGTCACTGTCCCCCGCCAGCCCCTTCCACCATGCTGCCGTAGTCCTGCCATAGGACTAGCCAGCTTTGGATGAAGCCAACGAAACTGTGAGCCAAGTGGTGTCAGGTACTCTGATTGGGCCAGTGGGATAAGCGTTTGTGTTTAGGGGTTGGGAAGGTGACTAACACAATACAGCTGAAGGTTTTTTCCCTCCTTATCACTCAGCCATTCGTTTTTTTCTCTCATTTATCCATAGCTATTTATTAAGGTTACAGCATAATGGGCACAGACGTATAAAAGAGCATCCAGCTAAGATTCATGATAAGCAGGTCTGGGGCTTATGAGCACAGTAAATTTGTTTAATACAGTGGTTGCCTCAGTGTCAATTTGGGGCCTGAATTATATAATTGTTTGAAACCTTCCCTGTGACTTTGACCGGGTGGAAACTTGCCCTCCTCGGGAGATGGTGGGAGATTCAGCTCACTTGTTTCTCACCTCATTAGCTCAATGACCAATACGTACCCAGCTGCTGACGGCAGTATACCCTGATGGTCAACACAGAGGGCATGAATAAGCTCATTGGCATGTGTTTTCCTCGAGCTGGCAACCTGCCCAAGGAAAAGCCAGGGGCCGGGCACAGGAGCCTTCATACAGGGACGGTGCCGTTGTCTTCTGTCTTTCTCTCATCCCCCGCTGCGGATGGAGCTCCACTGCCACCTCCAGGCTTCCTGTCGGCTTTCTGTCTACTCCCTGGATTTCTCTGGAAACAGTAAGCCATCTATTTCTTCTGCTCTACGTGTTTGATTTTACTTCCTTGTTATGTTTTACCTGACACACTCCTGAACCTCATTTTGCCCAGTCAGGTCTCTCAGGGGGAAGTACTTGTCTTGGTTGAGGGTCACTCTGGACAGAGAGAGTTCAAGACTAAAAAGGAACCAGAATAATAAAAAGTACTAACAGTGAGGCATTTCCTGGGAGAGACGGCCATAGGACCAGCGGAGGAGAGGAGAGGTGAATGTAATGGTATGTGGGGTCGAAGAGGACTTGTAGCAAAACCAACAAGACAACCAATGCAGGTAAATGTAAAGCGAAGGCTTGTTGTCACAGGCGACCTCTCACGGAAGACTTGACTGTTGGAGTCAGGTTGAGGGGGTGTTTGGAGTTGTCTCTAGGGAGCTCTGAGTTTAGGAGTCTTGGGTTAGGCTGACTGGGAGATAGGGAGAAAGTGGGGTGCCTGATAGGTTGAGCTAAATTCTGTTTTTCTAAGTTAAGTTTGTATTTATCCCAAGCGATGACATCTGGTCAAGACTGAGGTCAAGATTAAATTCTATTCTCCCAACTTAGGTCTCTATCTCTCCGAAATGTGGCCTATTTGGCCAGAAGGGGAATGTTGCCTTTTTCCTCACATTCGGGAGTTCTCAGGGACAAGCTGGACTGAGGAGACAATTTTTGATTTGGCAAAAAACAGTCATCTTTCTGTGAGAATAAACAGATGCTTTTTTTTTTTTTTTTTTTTTTTTTTTTTGGCAGGTTTGATACCTGAGTCCCTTCAGTTTTGTGGGACCATAGTTGCTTAGATTGGGCCATTGGGATATTTATTTCAAGATTTTATATTTAGACTTAGGCAGGGGCTGTTAGAGTTAGGCACAGCTAACTGGGGTCTACTACCTGGGGAGGAAGGCGGTATACTTGGCTTAGGTTGTAGCCAGAGCATAGGCCCCAGATATGAGCATGAGAAATGAACATTTTTGTGTTCTAAAGGGGTAGGGGGTGAAGGATTCCCACAACACAGTGTTCTGATAAAAAGTTTTAATAAAAAGTAGAAAAACCTCCCATTAAAGTAGAAAGGAATTCAGTTTAAAAATGGCAGGAAATCACTCTGCGGTAGGAAAAATGGCTTGGACACTTGAAGGAGGCCTACCTACAGGAGTACTTTTTCTGGACAATGGGCTCTCTCAGTTCTGTTTCTTGCCTGTCTTCTCACTTCTCTTTATAGATCTTCAGTTCTGCTCTCCTATTGCTTCAGCTTTTGTGTGGTGTGGCTTGCTGGCTCCAGTAGCACCCGATTCTATGTGATATTTCTGCGCCTTGACTTCATCTGGCCTGTCTCTGGGTGTCTCTTGCTCCCTAACCGGAAGCTCCTCAGCATCCCAAAAGCAAATTCCCAGGGAAGAGAATGTGACTCGTCCTGGTTGAAGCAGTTGCCCACCCTGATCCTGGTAGCTATGGGAAGGATGCAGCAGGGCCTCTTGACGTGGAGGACTCTTAGTCCTGGAGGTCAAGTGTGCTCTTGAGAAGGATTTATGGGAAGATGAGCAAGGATTGGCCAGGTGATATTGGTCATGTGAACAAAGTAAAAAGGGCAAAAGGTGTCAGAGATGAGACAGAAAAAGCACGTTCAAGAAAAGGGAAGGCTTTCCATGAATCTTGAGAACAGAGAATACTTAAATATTAAGGGAAATGAGGATGTAGTAGAAAATGAGCAAAGGGAGCATTGGTCTAACCCCCACAAATTGTGGTTTGAGAAGAATACCATTTCCAGTGTCTTTCCACAAAAGGGCACTCACCAAAACGAGTAAGTCCATGAGTTTGCGCCAAAAGAAAACCAAGTATGACTTTGAGAGTGGAGTGATTTGTGTGCCTACTCTTAATTCTGCAACTATCTCTGGGTAGCTTATGAGAAGTTCCCACTAATTTCACTCATTAAAATACTAAACATAGAGTTCACATGTTTCTTTTTTAATCCTGCTTTCATGACTAAATTAGACCCTGGATTATGAAATACCACCGGTGCCCATGGTTTGTTAGTTTTCCATGAAAATAAATTTCTGGTAACTAAAGGATCTGTATGGAAATATGTGTCAGATCTTTCAGAGAATGCTGAACAAGTTGCAGAGATGTGAACCACAGGGCAAGTCCTTGCTATCAGTCCTGCCACAGCCCTGGGCAAAGGTTTCCATATTCTTGAATATATTAGATGCTAGGTCAGTGGGAAATGAATTAAGCTGCCAAATTCTTGCCCTAGATAATTTTTTAGCTCATCCAGCAGTAGATGAAATGGTTTCTAGAGTCCTTCAAATGTGTATTTACTGGCCTATCTTTTTTGTAGAACTGACTGTTATAATGGGCCTATTTGCTCACCCTGAATTCTTTTAAATAGCTCTACTTAGAAAGCTGAAGAAATATATACTTCGGTGATAGCATTGGGAATTGCTAATTACTATCATGTATTATCCCATCATGTGGATGAAATCATCCTGTAATGTAATGATCAGCATCACTCAGTTTAATAATCATTCAAAATTTAGTTCTGAGTTTACTGACACCAGAGTTGAGGTTATTCCATTTACTTAGTGAAATTTAGCCTCCTTCTGAATATGTTTCTGGGCCTTTATGATTTTAATTGTTTTTATTCTACAAGTATTGTCTCCCTTTCTAAATTACTCCTATTTAACAAATGAATTATTAGCATAAACTTCAGGACAAGATTTTAAACCTTTTTGTTAGTATGTTTGGTTTAAATTTGGTTTGTGTTGGACAATAAAATCATGTAAATAGTCATAGGAAATTTTAAAACATTTTGGTTTTATTTATAGATATTTACAGTCATTTTTTCACCTGTCTCTAGAACAGAATATAGCTCTGTCCACATCTCTCCGTGACCAAGAGCATGACTAGTTTGGGTGGATTGAGTCTGCTTGGATGATTATAAGTGGCATAACTGACTTAATGATGAATTAATAGTGCATGTTAAACATTTAGAAAAGACAAACACAAATATTTGGATGGGCTTGGCGTTTGCATATTTAGCTGAAAGCAACAATAACAGTTACAGTCTGAATGCAGAAGCGCTGCATGAAGTAAATGTACAAAAAACACATCTGTAAAGCAAATGATGTATTTCCATAAATTTCTTGCTGTGGATGCATATTAGAATAAAATTAAAAAGTAGTGCTTGGATTAGGAGACTGTACATGTTTTGTGGCTGCCAGCTCTCTGGCTTCACCTCTCCACATGATCTGCTATAGTAAGTGGATTGGTGCAGGCTGCTCCATCATGTGTAGACGATGACAAGCTTCTACAGCGCGTCTCTGCCCACTGTGCTCATCTCAGTGGTGTTTGCATGGCTAGCACGTTCTCCTCTTTCCCAGTTTACCTCAAATCTCAGTTCCTCGGAGAGGCCTTGCATTATTTCATTATAAAGTAAGTTCTTTTTTTTTTGTTTGTTTGCTTTATTGGGTTTATTAGTGCATTTTAGATATACATTGTTCACAGTCATCATTGAAAATTGGTGTCTGTACATGACTCATCTTGATTCTCATTTTTTCCCCCTTCCCCTACCCTCCCTATGATTACCACCCCTATACATGTAAACTTTGTTTATGCTTTGCATAACTTCAGTTTTTTGTTTTTACCATCAAATTTTTTCTTTCCCTTCTTTAATTTTCCCTATCCCCTTTCCCTTTTCCCTTTGAACAGTTTCTTCCTATTTCACAATACCTATCACACATTCTGGACCTCATTTATACCTTCAGTTTCTCATACTAAAGAAATAATACACTATTTTCACATACGTCCTATTTATTAAACCTAGTAGTACAGTCTCAAGGTACATCCACTTAAATATAAATTTCTAATTTATCATTCTATATAGCTGAGTAATACTCCATTTTATGAAAAAAAATTTCTTTATCCAGTCACCAGTTGATGAGCATTTGTGCTGTTTCCAAGATTTAGCTATTACAAATTACCCAGAAAGTAAACATCAGGGCCAAATGGGACTTCTGATCCTAATTTTCTGAGGAATCTCCTCATTGATCTCCATAGTAGCTGCTCTAGGCTACGCTCCTACCAATAGTGGAGAAGAGTTTCTTTTTTCCCACAGCACCAACAGCATTTGTTGTTGATTTCTTGAGTATGTTTCCTCTCGATTTCTTTTGTAATCACATACTAACCATCCATGAATGCAGGAATATGCTTATGGCCCACTTACAGAACACATCACATAGCAGGTGCTCCGTTAAAATTTATTGAATAACTGAACAAAATAACCAGTTGTAATTCTGAAATGTGGGTGTTCATCTGCCTTCTTGAGTTCAACCCTATTAAACTATCAGAATAACATTTAAATAGTTTTTGCACTTAATTGCCTTCTTGGCATTTAAAGTCTTCATGCCCATTTCTTTCTGAAGATATTTATATAAACTCAAGTTATTGGTAAAAACTTCTAGTTCAGAACTAGGACAAAATTAGTGTCTTTTCAGGTTTTTCTTGGATGGGCACATCTTATATTATTTGGTTAGAGTTTTAAGATTTTGTTTGGGTTGGTGAGTATCTTAGTCTGTTTTCTGGTGCTATAGGTAAATGCCTGAGCCTGGATATTTTACAAAATAAAAAAGTGTATTTAGTTCATGTTTCTGGAGACAGAAGTCTAAGATGAAGTGGTGCATCATGAGATAGCAGAAAAGCACAAAGGGCCAGGTAAGCCCTATAGATGAAAAGGGGATTGGGGGTCCGGGATTGGGGGCCAGAGATGTAGCTCAGTTATACCACACTTGCTTCACAAATACAATGTCCTGAATATGATCTCAGTACTGAGAAAAAAAAAAATCAGAAAGAGGGCCAGACACCTTTTGAGAAAATATTAATCTATTTATGAGAACTTTGTGCCTGATTCAAATACCACCTCTGAATTTCAGCTCTCAGCACTGTCTCAGGAATACATATTTCAACATGTTCACTTTGGGAGAGATAGCTAACCCACAGTAACATGATAAACAAGTAGTGTAGATGTGACTTCTGGTCTAAATCCCCCATCTACTTTTACATTTTGGCTATCTACTACTAAACTAGGGTTTAAATTAGATCCAGGTATTACTTTTTAAAAATTAGGGTTAAGGGCTGAGGATTTAGCTCAGTAGTCCTGGGGTCTGCCTTGCAAGCACAAATTCCAGAGTTGAGTCTCTTTAACCATATACCACAGTGCCAGGCGTGGTGACTCATGCCCACCAGCATTCAGTACCACACACCACAATGCCAGATGTGGTATCTCACACCTGTAATTCTAGCTCTTGGCGGACAGAGGCAGGAGGATTGCTGTGAGTTCAAGGCCTACCTAGGATACATGAGCTAAAGGCCAAGCAGAACTACAAAGCGAGACCCTGTCTCAAAAAAAAAAAAAAAAAAAAAAAAAAAATTGTGGTTGAGTATACAAGGAATGGGCTTCCCAGATTCCACGTTAGCTTTGTACTGAATTCTTCCACTTGTCCAGGCTTCAGATCTAACACAGCTGAACACTTCTCAAATTGAAATCTTGTTCCATCCCTTATTGTCTTTTCCCTGTCGGCTGCAATCGTTTGCAAACTTAAGTGTTTACTTTGTAATTGCAAATGTTTACAAATTTATTGCAAAAAGATGTAACTATAACTAAAGTTTTTTTAAAAAATCATTATTAACCAGAGTATCCATGTAGTCATCAGTAATTTAGGCTCCATATGACATTAATGTCAGCTGTATCCCAAATATTAAAGGAGGTAGCCTCCAGCAGGAGTGGAAAACCTATGGTGTGTGTACTTCAGCCACCTCATTGTATCACTGACAGCTCTGAGAGGCTTACCATCAGTGGCCCACAAGCTGGTTCAAAATAAATTGTTGAAATTTGACTGTATAATTTAGTTTATTTGAATATGTTGATAAGGAATTCACAGATAAGTGTATAGCTCTATTATTGGGAATACCTACCACAATTTTATACAATTATTATAAAAGTAACTAAAACTTGTCCTATAATCTAGTTTTTAAATAATGATGATAGAAATGTTGTCACATTTGGAGCACAGTGGAACTTCGGGTGACACAACCGGTACAGTGATGTGATTCTGAGCTTCCACGCACCATACGCATCAGACCTCGAGAACAGGCCCGTTTTTCTTCTATGCAAATTAATTAAATGTGAATATCATGTCAGTTGAAGCTGACACCAAACATAAATGCCATTTTTATTGAACTATGCAAGAACTTTTAACTTGTGAATGTGTTAGAGGGCATAAACGGGGCAAAACAGGCAGGTGCAGTACCGGGGGACAGCCGGGCCCTGGTGTGATAGCCCGGCCTGCGCCACCCCCACTGTGGACTGTCCTCACGCTGCACGGGAATGCACCGTAGTGACTGCAGGTTTATTTCACGTCACACTGGGTCTTTCCATCCTTCACATGTGCCAAAAACACTGTAATAATTGAAAGTGAGAAATGTGCACAAGGCTGTTGTGACTCTGGTATAACTTTCCTACTGAAAGGTCTAGGTGTTTCCGTGAAATCTAAATAAATTTAATTTCAAATGTTTGTGTCGTCAAAGCCTGACATGAGCCCTTCATGCCTCAGTGTCTCTAGAGAATCTCTTTCATAAAATTCCATCTATGCTGTAAGTATCCTTTCTCTTTGTCTTGGAATGTTTTAAAGCAAATCACCGCACCAGAAAGTCATACGTATGTATCACAGGCAGACCTGAAAGAGAAAAGCACGGTCACAAGTAATGAAATGCATGGCAGTTCTTCTGTATCATTTAGTGTATAAGGTATCTTCAGTCTTTCACATGCAAAAATGCCTTATGATTTTTTCCGGGCACCACTTGGACTACACACATGCAAGGTACTTAATTCAGAGCTATGTTTTTTCCTGGATTTTGCTACCTTTATTGCAAGTTGCTTCCTTTATATTTTATGAAAAAATAAAACAAAATAATAAGAGAATAACAATATACCATGTATCATTATTTTCAAATCAGTTACTCAGAGTACAAGACATAAACCAAAAGAATTCTTACAAATAGGAAACAAAGGGCTAGCCTGTAATCCCAGCAGTTGAGAGGCAGAGGCAGGAGGATTGCTGTGAGTTCAAGGCTGGCCAGGGCTACATAGTGAGTTCAGCACCAGCTTGAACTACAAGATAAGACCCAATCTTAAAAAAAAAAAAAAAACCCAAAAGGAAAAA
>PVIR01026859.1:0-23487 GCA_004026965.1 Petromus typicus | reverse complement strand
AAAATTGTTCACATTCGTTCCTTACTTTTCCTTTAATAGTCCTTTTATTTTTTAAAAGACTGGTAGGTGGTATCTTTCCCCCTTCTCTCCTGATCAGCTCAACCAAGATTTATCAATTTGACTTTTTTAGAGAACTAGTATCTTGTTTCACTGATTTTCTTCCATGTCTCTATTTTCCATTTTATTGATTTCTGATCTTAACTTGTTTCCTTCTTGCTTTTTAAATTATTATTATATTATTATTATTATTATTATTATTATTATTATTATTGGTGGTAAAGGGGATCAAACTCAGGCCCCTGTGCTCACTACACAGGTGCGGTACCACTTGAGCTAAATTTCCGGCCCCTGATTCTTATATTTAAAAGTTTTCTCTTCATTTTTTTAAAATTGGAAACTCAGATTTTTTTTAGTCCATTCCCTCTCTCCCATCCCTCCAAGGAAGGACCATTTTTATTTCCTATCAAGGAGGGGGAAAGAATGTTTTCAGAATCTAAATTGACATTTGTTAGGACTTTAATGAAAAGTTATAAAAGTTTTATCACAATGTGATATATACACCATAAAATTTGCTCATTTAAAGTGATTTGCAGTAAATTTAGCGTTGTGAAATCATTGCCACAATCTTAGTTTTAGAACACCTCTGTCTTCTCAGAACTTTCTCTTTAAAATGTTTACTTTTATCAGCGTGTGTTTGCAGTATGTCCCAGCTGCATTCACCATCAGAAGTTGATGCGTGGACATGATATGTCTGATTTCTATCTTACATCTCTTTCCTTTGCCACCCTCTCCTCCATCTCTTGGTACTTTTTCCTTTTTGCAGAAGATCTATCTTCCTGTTTCCTATTATCTTTTATTTTGTCCTTTATTTATATTTTGAAATTCTCGTGTAAGAGAAATCATGCAATATTTAAGCTGGTGTGTCTGATTAATTTTGCTTTAACATTATGGCCTCACAGTGCATCCGTTTCCCCACAAGTGACTCAAGTTCATCTCTTTGTGGCAGAGCAGGGCACCACTGTGTGTAAATACCGCACTTTCTTTATCCATCCTTCTGTCAATGGACATAGAGGCTGCTTCCAGATGTGGCTAGTACAGATGTGCATGCTCCTCTGCACCGTGATGGCTTTCACTCTTTTGGGAAGCTGCAGAGGAAGGAAGTAACTAGGTTGGAGGGAACTTCTAGCTTGAGCTTTTTGAGGAATCTCCATGCTAATTTCCAGAGGGATTCAGAGTGATTGCAGGTCCACCCACTGTAGAGAAGGGCTCCTTTCCCCTGACTTCTCATCAGCATTTTTATTGTTTGGTTTCTTTCTGATAACCTTTCTGGAGTCCGTTCCTCTGTGTGTGTGTGTGTGTGTGTGTGTGTGTGTGTGTGTGTGTGCGCCCAGATCTTCTCTGCACACGTCCAAGAACAAGCCTGGCCTTCACCCTACGCCGGGGGGGTGGGGAGGAACCCTGGGAGGAAAAAGCCCACACGTCCATTACTGTCGTTCTCTGAGTTTTGATGTTAGTGTCGTCGAGGGCTGCATTTTGTATTCTATGCACAGCTTTTGGTGGTAATAAGAGAGAGGGGAGGAACAATGGGGTCCTCTGCGTCTCACCTGGGAGCAGAAGCACACCCCAGACCTCTGTACGGCCTGGGCACCCCTGCAGCTCCTCCGCATGTCTCAGAGAGCAGGCCCCCGGCCTCCTGCTGATGTCCCCTTCCCCATCATCTCGGAGACCCTCAGGATCTGACATTAGCCAATTGACTTCTTTCCCAGAGTCTCTCCTAAGTTCCTGTGAGGGTGGAAGCCCTGTCTGCCCTGCCTGGGCTGGGAAAGATGGAGATCAGTCGGTGGCATGTGCCCCTCAGGGCTGTGTGACAGCTGTGGGATGGCCGGCGAGTTCTCTGGGCTCAGGGAGGGTTTAGGAAGAGTCTAAAGGTCAAGGCAGGGGATAGGCGTCCGGGCACTGAAAACGCTTTTAAGTAAAAAGGGCCAGAAGCGAGACACAGGCCCAGCAGGTTTCCACAGCCTTTCGTGCTGAGGTGGTGACAGGGGCGGGGCTGGCAGAGCTCGCTCGGCCCCCTCTGTACCCTGGAGGTTCCAAAGTTCTGTGGAGTCCGGTAGGCAGTTGGAGCAATGGCGCAGAGAGGCAGGTGAGGGCAGGGCCTGGTAATGCACATGCAGAGGGGAAGTGTCCAGGTGGCATCCGGGACATCGGGGGGGGGGGGGGGAGCCAGCGGAAGAGACACATTCACTCTGGCCCATGACCATGGTAGGCACCTGCCACACCCCCTCGCGGCGCCCCCACACCTGTACAGAGTTGGCTCCCCCAAGCAGATTTTCTTTAACGAGAGGGAAAAGCAAGGTCCACCCCAGTCCCTTTGCCTGGTTTCACTATTCTCCTACCCGGGGCCAAGAGACCAGGGTCTTTCGTTAGGGGTCCATCGTGTCGTGAGTAAACATAACAGAATCTTCATTCTCTTTAAATCTTCCAAGCTGAACCTTTGGAAATTAACAGAGACCCAGAAATCTGTAAGCCAAGCTCTCCAATTAGCCCTCAACTGTTCAGACTGCATTTTCTCTGCAGCTTGCAAATTCAAAAAGAAAAGTTTGTAGTTTTATTCCTAAGACACTGAACATTGTATTATGGTCCCCTCCCAAGAATAAATGAGGCTTTGTTTGTTTCCTGTGTTACAAAAAGAACAAGTTGAATATTTATCTGAAAATAAACAGGGACTTACAAAATTTAAGAAGACTTCCCTAGCAGGCAGCTGGGGAAATAAGACTGTATTTTAGGAATTAAGTTAGACCAGATGTGAAATAAAGACTCTAATGGTATCTTTGAAACAAATCGGGGGTAGAGAAATCCCTTGGGAGATTCACGAGCCCATTAAATTTAAACACGGTTTTTTATTAATTTTTTTTTCCTCTTTTAAGATCCAAACAGAAAGTCACGGATTCAGACCTGGCTTGCGAACAGGCTCATCAGTATCTCGTCATCAAAGCGAAAAACAGATGGGCAGACTTGTCCAAGGTAAGAAATCGATGATTCCCTTAAAAGGAAAGAAAATGTATTCTAGTCTTTCAAGACCGCCAGGAAGATCAGGCTGTTTAAATCGAGCCTCAGAGATGGGAAAATCACTTTGTACACACGACTCATTGACTCCCGAGTTCTCAGAAGACTTTTCCAAACTGAATCCTCACGTTCAAGGTCAACGGATGTTCAGAAAGATGAGTGATTCGAGTAAAAGTTACATGGAGAAAGTCCTGGTGATAGTCCAGGCAGGATGAGATTACCAATTTAAATGAAAAATATGAGAAGCTGTCATACGGAATTGACACAAGGACAAATATGCCTTTTAAAGAGCCATCTCCTCTTCTCTTGCCAAACTGACAGGAAGCACATTTACCAAGGAAACGCCCTTCGCATGCAGTCACGCTAGCTGTGGCTGTGGCTGTGGCTGCGGATGGGACTCTGACAACACGGCAGCTCCAGCTGCGGGATGTTAGACCTCGGGGTCCATCCCAACACCGAGGATGTGGAGTCGCTACCTCACAGTCCGCAATGACGCGGTGGCTACCCAGTGAGGCTCTTGACAGCTATATAATGGGAGTGCTCGCACACCGAAGGACGGCTCTTCTGGGTTTCACTTGCTCTTTGGGCTTCTGTTTGCATGCGCCCATTACGGAGTGCTGCCCGCTGAGTCCCCTGTGTGCTGCTCTGAGCCTGCCAGTCACAGCCCGAAGAAGCTCTGCATGGCCCGCTGAGGCAGGGCTAGCCTACCTGGTAGGGCCGCGCCTGTAGGCTAGGAGTGTGGGCAGAGCCTGGGCTGGGGAAGAAAACAGGTGCCACTAGGGGGCAGCACTGTCCCTGCCCTCTCCTTGGGCTTCTTGTGACCTCCATCACTCAGACAGGGCCTAGGAAAGGATTCCCTAAGCTCTCTGAGAGGCTGAGGCAGGAGGATGGCAAGGTCAAGCCCCACCTGCACAACTTAACAAGACCCTGTCTCAAAATGTTACAAGTACAAAGGCCTGCTGGTGTGGTGCAAACAGAAATGAACAAAAGTCTCTCCTTTTCCCTGGAACCAGCCTTTCTCCGAGGGCAGTGCACACGCCCTGCTGCCGCTCTTTCCTCTCCCTCCTTCCCCTGCAGTGCACCCCTAACACCCCGTGTGCCCCGGGGACTCCGAGGACCAACTCCAGCCCCAGCTTTCCCTCCCCGATCGGATTTGCTCAGCACAGGCTCCAGGCACACACCAGAACCCAGGTCGCCAAAGGCCACCTGACACTTGCCCCATGGATCTCATGGCCAGTCTCCAGGTAGCAAAGCAGATAATGAGCGAGAAGGATCTGCTGTGTCAGAGCGGGCAGCGATGAGTGGCCTGCGCTGCTCCGTCTCTGCCACCGGGTCCAGGTTCCTGTGGTGTGTGTCCTCACCTGCACTTGGTGCTGGCCACGTTCTGGGTTTGAGTCATCTTCCTGGCCGTGTGGTGGTGTCTTGTTGTTCTAATTTGCATTTCTCTGATGACATACAATTCAGGACATCTTTTTAATATGCTTATTTGCCTGTTCAGGTCTTGGCTCATTTTTAAATTGGGTTTTTCTTTTATAAGTGACTTTTTAAAGCTCTTTATAAAATTCCTAAAAGATGACATAGATCACCTAAGTTTTCTCTTGTTATTTTTTAGGCATTTTGTAATTGTGTATTTTACACTCAGGTCTGAGATCCACTTCAAGTTAAGTTTGATAAAGTATGTAAAGTCTGTGTCTAAAATTTTATTTTTATGCACGTGAATGTCTACTTGCCCCAGCACTTTTTGTTGAAAAGACTTTTCCCATTGTAATGCCACTTCATCAAAGAGCAATTGTTTTGTTTTTTATCTATTTTTTTTTTATTTTGAGACAGGGTCTCGCTTTGTAGTTCAGGCTGGCCCTTGAGCTCAGCCTCGAACTCACAGCAATCCTCCTGCCTCTGCCTCCTGAGTGCTGGGATTACATGCGTGAGCCACTATGCTCGGCACTGTGGTATATGGTCCTGATTGCTGGTGAGTGTGAGTCTCCATGCCCAGCATCGTTGTATGTGGTTACCAGGGAATCGAACCCTGGCCCTTGTGCTTACAAGGCAGGTGCTGGAACCACTGAGCTAAATCCCCAGCCAAAGAGCAATTGCTTATACAGTGGACCTTCAAGTTGTGACCAGCCTGACTATTGAACAACTTGGGTTGGGACCGGAATTTTAGTTTTAACTCACAACCAGAGTCTTGAGTCACAGCCCAAATGCCAGCTGCTGGTGCTTCTAGATGGTCTCAGATACAGACTTAACCCTGAAGAGTTCTGGAAGGAAGACAACAACATCTTTTTCCTGTGTGGGATTTGCTGAGAAATCTTGGGCCAGTGTCTCTCTGAGGACACTGAGATCTGCCTGTGTACAGGAGAGAGTCTTTGAAGGCTGTGTAGAGGAGCCTGAGCCTTCAACTGGTCAAGCTGAGTTACAACTAGCCCTTCCCAACAAATCGAGTTTATTAAGTCAAAGGTCTACTGTATTCGTGTGGCCTGGCTCCAGGCTTGCTATTCTGCTCTACTGACCTATGTTTTCTTCTTTTCCCAACCATGCTGTTGTCATTGCTGTAATTTCACAGTCCATCTTGACATCGAGCCATCTTGGTCCTGTAGCATTTCTCTTCAGCTTCAGTACTGTATTGGCTCTTCTGGTCCTGTTGGCTGTCCAAAAAAATACTTTAGCGTCAATCTGTCCATATCCACATACTAAATTTCTGGAATGTCGGTTGGAGTTGTATCAAATAATCCAAAGATCAAGTTGGAGTGCTCTCTTCGGCAGCACATATACTAAAATTGGAACAATACAGAGAAGATTAGCATGGCCCCTGCGCAAGGATGACACCCAAAGATCAAGTTGGAAAGAACCGACATCATGATGACACTGGTCCTTCCTATCTCTCAGCAGGGAGGTGCATCTTCATTTTATTCCATTCTTTGATTTTTTTTTTTATCAGAGTTCTGTAATTTTTCTTATACAGATCTTTTATATGTTTTGTTAAACTAATACCTAAGTATTTCATCTTGGGCAGTTCTAATGTAAATGGTGTTGTGTTTCAATCTCAAATTCCACTTCTTCATCATGGGTATACAGAGAAGTGACTGGCTTTTGTATATTAATCTTATATCCTACAACTCTGGTACTATCATCACTTTTTAGTTCCAGGAGGGTTTTTACTTGTCTGCATCTTCAATTCTTTAGTATTTTCTATGTAGACAACCATGTCATCTATGGACAAAAAAGACAGTTGTATTTCTTTCCATTCTGTATACCTTTAATTTCCATTATGTGGTTACTTCCTTAGCTAAGATTTCCCATTCGATGTAGAAAGACAGAAAAGGGAAGAAGGAAAATCCTAGCCTCACTCCCGATCTTGGTGGGAGAGCTTCTGGTTTCTCATCCTTACGTATGATGTCAGCTATAGATTTTTGAAGCTGTGATTTATCAAGTTAGTAAGAAGTTCCCTCCTACTCTTAAGTTTACTAAGAATTACCATAAACAGACCCTGGATTTTGGTAAGTGCCTTTTCTCCATCTTTGTGGGTTTTCTTCTTTCTTCGGTTGATGTGATGGATTGCTTTAATGAATTTTTCAGATACTGAAGCGTCCTTGTGTAAATTGGTTAAACTGCACTCGGCCAAGATGTGTAATTCTCAGTATATATTGTTGAATTTCGTTCACTGGTATTTGGCTGAGGATTTCTGTAAGTATGTTCATGCGGGATGCTGGTCTGTAGTTTGCTCATGGTGTCTTGGTACGAGAGCGATGCTGGCCTCGTAACATGGCATGCTCTTTCTGCTTCACAGGCTTCTGCTCCAGTAAGTTGATTCTCTTGAATTTTCTGAATTCATTTATCTGCCCTTCGCAGTTTTGGCAGAAGTGGATTGCTCTGTGCCCTGACTTCCCTTTTGAATCTAAGAACTATTAGTGATTTTTTAGTTTGTTCATATTTTTACAAGCGGTTGGAACAGAGTGGTGGATCCCAATATTTTTACGGGCCAGACCTGTGACATGTTCTTAAAGGGCCTTTGAAACCGTCTGTCTAGAATTAATTTTTAACTTTTAACTTTAAAATATGTAGCTATTGGGCCAGGAATTTAGCTCAGTGGTTCTGGCGCCTGCCTTGTAAATGCAAGAGTCTGGGTTCGATCCTCAGTAACCACATACAACAATGCAGGGCGTGAAGACTCACCCCCACCAGCAATCAGTACCACACACCACAGTGCCAGGCATGGTGGCTCACACCTGTAATCCCAGCACTTGTGAGGCAGAGGCAGGAGGATTGCTGTGAGTTTGAGGCTGAGCTGAGGGCCAGCCTGAACTACAAAGCGAGACCCTGCCTCAAAAAAAAAAAAAAAAAAATTCAGCTACTGTGGAGTATTCAAAGTGGACACATGTAGCTCAAATAAATTTAAAGTGGTCACCATGTAACTCCTATCTGGGTGAAAAAAACAGTGTGTATATCACAGACCACAAGTCAAACAGTATACTTGGAGGGGACCAGACGGTAGACAACTTTGGCTTTGTGTGAGACCTCTGTCACCAGTCAGCCCTATGCTTGTAGCACTTACTCTCAGACTTAATTTTTGCCATGCTAGTAGATTTATAATCATATCTTATTGTGTTTCATTAGCATTCTGTGGATTATTAATGAAATAGAGCATCTTTGCATTCATTTATGCATTAGTCAGGTTTTCTTTGTCGTCCAGTGCTTACTTGAGACTTTTTACAGTGTTCAAACTGAGTTATCACTTTATTATTGGCCAATAATAATTTCACTGTGCCTTGGATATTACTTTGTTCTTTATTGCTGTGCTGGGAGTCCAGCCCAGGTCTCCTCACAAGCTAAGCCACAGCTGTGTCACTGAGCTACACCCCGGCCTTGGTGACTCTTTTTAAGTGACACTGATGCAAACACATCTTCCCAGTTTGATTTATGGTTTGGACTTTTTTTTTTAATCTGGAGTTTGGGGATAGATGTAATATTTTCTTTTTAATGCAGTCAAATTTATCAGCATTTCTCTGACAAATTCTGTTTGAGAAATCCCGTCCTGCCCTGAGGCCATGAAGATCCTCTATCCCAGTCTGTCTTGGGAGTCTGCAGTTTCCCTGTGCGGGTCTGGGGATCTGGACTGGATGTTTATGTGTTCAGAGGGTGGTGTCTGAACTCCCCTGTGGACACCGGGCGACCTCGCCTTTCGCCTCAGTCCCTCCTTCCCCGCTGACCCAGGGCCCTGTTGTCTCCAGACTCCTCCTCCTGTCTCACTGCTCAATCATGTTCCCGCGCCCACCTGTGCCTCATCTTTGCGGTTGCTATAACTTATTGATCTGTTATAGTTAGTTGGGAGGAAACCCCTTCCACCTTATTTATCAAGGGGTTTTGAATCAGTTTACCAAACTCCATTTAAAAAAAACTTACTGAGGAAAGTTTAAGGTTTTTCTATGTAGAAGTCTTCTGTATCATGTATAGATTCATTTTTCGGACTTTCCACGTTAGTACTGTCTTAAATGTTATCCTTAAAATGTTCTTTTCCTGTGACTGATATATAAAAAGGTGATCAGTTCTACCTGTTTGCACAGAACCCAGGCTTTCTGTGGCCACAGCCCCGTCCCTGGGGCTGTGACAGTCCCCTTTCTTCCTTGCCCTTGCCTCTCTGACCTGGCCGAGGCAACGCTGCCTCAAGGGTGTGGGATGTCCTTATCTTTCACCAGTGGCATAAGGTTTACATTAGACCTTGTGCCCATCTGTCCAACCCATTGTGTTGCCACCAGGGGATTAAAGAGCTGTTCCCTGAAAACTGTTAGCTGGGCACCGTGGTCCTCCTGAGCCCCTACCTGGTCCCCAGGTCCTACTGCACCTCTGAGGGCACCATATTCTCCTGATACCCAAAGTGCCCACGTCGCCTCTCACAGCCAGGGACCAAACCCACTGCATTGCTGGGCCGGGAACACTCAACCTGTTTTCTCAGGCTCTGGGTCACCCTTTTATCCAACAGCGTAGAGCAGGTAGTTGGCAGGGACAGGATCCCAGGTCAGGCCTGGAGACCAGGCCTCTCCCCGGAAGTTACCTCTCCCAGCCTGTGACACTGTCCCTGGACGCTCACTGTCTTCCCTACAGGAAGGGACTGAAGTTAAAAGGGGGATGAACAGAGGCCTGAGGTCATTCTAGAGACTGACTAATAAGCACTTCTTTCCTGCCACTAAGTGCCAACTTCTGACATTGTAGAATTTTATAGAAACCGATACCGAGGGCAACGGCATTCTTCGACGACGGGATATAAAGAACGCCCTGTACGGCTTCGACATTCCCCTCACACCAAGAGAATTAGAGAAGCTTTGGCAAAGGTAAGCAGTCTGCAGGACACCCCGGTCTGTTCCAACGGCCTCGGGGTGATTGTTCTGGAAAATCCCACGCAAATCTTTCACCGCTACGCCAAGAAAGGACTGGGGAGCGGAATGGGGTTTCTCGGGTACTGGGTACTAGATTCTGGGACCTGGGTCGTGACACCTGGGTCCCTGTTCCTCCTGCCCCATCCAAAGCAGTTGCGATGGGCGGGTTGGGCTACAGAGATGTGGAGAGCCGTGTTAATCCCTCTCGAGCCGTTCTGGACTTGAGGGTGTTGTGTGTCCCAGGGCGCAGGTGTGCAGGCCCATGCACTCTGTGTTTTAGGGAAACGTGTCATTCTCCAGAGACTTCCTTCTGACACCCCAGGCTCAGCACACAGATGAGTGATGGGTAAAGGGGAAAGTGGTTTCCCTGTGGCTTACAGCTGGAAATCAAACTTGCACAGCTATTTTATCAATAATTTGTTGGAATAAAATAACCAAACTTTCAGCAACTTGGGGTGGTTTCCCCGAGGGGCCCTTAGACTGAAAATAGACTCGCATAGAGGTGCCACTGTTCACAATGTGTGTTAGACGTAGCTGCTCTGGAGTCGGGCCCCCGCCTGGGACACTGCCCGAGTGGACGTGTGAGTCCTAAGTGCCAGGTCCATCTCTGATTGCTTCCTCCTTCATTACCCCCTTGCTGCCCCTCGGGCTCCTGCAGAACAGGCCGCCCGCCCTGGCATCCGCTGGGGAGCCAGCTCCCCACACGGCGCCTGTTACTCTTCAGTTTTTCATCTGTTCAGAGTGGCCAGGCTTAGAATCAGGTGGGTTGTTCTGTGTCTAATTTAGAAAAATCACTTGCGGTTCTCACCAAATCCTTGTTTTTCGAAAGATCGGTTCCAACACCGGGCCAGTTTAGACTTCCTGTCCCTTTTCTTCCTCAGCACGTGAGACACACAGTTGTAACTATCTCAGGCGCAGCTCTCCAGGGTGGGGGATTTATACAGTCCCTGTGGCGAGGGGACTGTCACACCTATTTCCAGGGCACAGTGCTACCTGCAAATGCCACACCAGGTAGCAGGAGTTAAAAGTAGGAGTTCTGGGGGTCCTAGAGAGCCAGCGGGCACCATGGCACAGGGGACACTGACATGGCATCTTGGGGACCAGGATGGAGACAGTGAGCAGGTGGCCCCTGATCTGTGGGCAGTGGGTGGTTTCCCCAGCAGTGACCTGGGATTCTCAGGCAAGAAGGCAGGTCAGGCTGGTGCCCTCCCCAGAGCCTGTTTTCAGCTGATATCAGCTGGGCACTGGGGGAGCCACGAGCTTCCTGTGTGGCTGCAGTGGGAAGTGCAGTCAGGAACTGCCGGGAGGAAAGGCAGGGCCAGGGTCCTGCGCAGGGACCACGCTGGGAGTCACTGTCCCCTGGACGGTGAACGCACACACCCAAGCCCCTTCCTCACATGCTCCCTCGTTCGGCGGCGGCCCACACTCACCACAGCGTTCAGCTGCAACCTCCTTACACGCGAAGGAACAGTATTCTGGGATGCTCACATTTTCACCCCATGCCGAAATCTGCTCGTGGTCAGAACTTTTCCACCCTTGACTGGTTGACCTTCCACCATGGATGCTGAGTGGGTGAGAGTGACAGCTCAGCTGGCGGATGTCCAGGCGTGGCTCTGTCCTGGTCCCCTGGCGTTCCTGGCTTCTCTGGGCTCTCTGCTCCTGCCTGGCACCTGGGGATGTGGGCACAGCCCAGGTGATGTGGGGAGAGTCCCAGATCTCTCCCCGCTTATTCCTTCCGCAGACGCACTCCAATACCCAGCGGTTCCTGTGGATGGACTGGGAGGTCAAGGTGCATCTCCTTGCTCCCCCACGTTGCCTGAAGTGGAGAGAGGCTTGCAGATCAAGCACAGCGTCCCGCAGAGCCTGCTGAAGGCCTCGGGGATGCGCGACAGCTCAGTGAGACCTCGGAACTAAGTTGTCATATTTTTTTATCATGTGACAAAATCAATTTGTTAAGAAGAGAGATAAAGACCAAGGTTGAATCCCATCGGCGGGGAGCCACGGACGAGCCAGTTCTTAGTGCAAAGCTCCCGTCCCCTCCCTTTGCTCAAGCTGCTCCCCACGTGTCTGGTCCGGTCAGCAGCTGCACACCTGCCTAGTCCTGCCCCTGACCCCGCTGTGGGTCTCTCTCAGCTCAATGAAGCGGTGCACAGAGTTTATAAATTGTAGCACTTAATGCTGTGATTTTTATTCCTTTAGACAAATGGCTTCAAAAAATCGCTCATGCTAAAAAAAAAAAAAAAAAAGAAAAATCGCTCATGCTGTACCCACATTTCAGACATCAAATCAAATTTGTACTGACTTACACTTCGTCCCGCAGTTTTTTTCTTGTGCTAAAATGCACGTAAACATTTTTAAAGCCATTCTCAGCACGCAGTTCGATGGTGTTAAATGCGTCATAATATCGTCTAGCCATCCCCACCCCTCGCTGTTCAATCTTGTAAAACTGAAACCGACTTTTTGGTTTTTGTTTGTTTTGTTTTTGCAGTACTAAGGATTGAACCCAGGGTCTTCCAACTGAGCTACATGCCCAGCGCCTTTCATTTTGAGACAAACTTTCGCTAAATAGCTAAGTTGCCGAGGCTGGACTCAAACTTGAGATCCCCTTGCCTCAGCCTCCCAGAGTGTTAGGATTAGGGGACTTTTAAACCGAATAATTGGAAATGTGTAATGGCCAGGGCAGCTGGCCAAGGGCTCTCCCTAAGACGACCTGAGGTAGGGGAGGGTGGTAGTGTCTTACCCACAGCCCTGTTCAGGAACATCCTATCGCCTTTTGAGTTCCCGCAGAGGAGTGGAGAGGGCACAAAGGACCACGTGGCTGACCGCCAGGGCGCCTGATCTGGAAATATGGCCGTCCTGTCTCCAGTCTGTTGGCCACGCCCACCTGCCGGGAATGCTGGGAAACACAGTCTTCATGCTTGTCCAAGGGCCAAAAAGGATAGAGATGTGGACCTGTTGTGGTCTCTGCCTCCTGTATTTCCCCCAAGGAGGAAGAAGGAGGGGTCTCAAGGCCAAGGGAAGCCCAGGAACATATTCCTCCATCTCCAGCAGAGAACAAGAGCAGATACCGCACGGTGAGAGGACCCGGGCCTGGAAGTCAGGAGCCAGGATCCTGCAGCTCGTGGCCATAAGCAGCGGAGGGGGACATTCCCCGGAAGCCCGGAAACCGCCTCTGTCCGGGCACCAGGGATCGCAGGGCAGCAGAGTCTCTCGGGGAGACGAGAAAGCAGCCACCCCCGAGGCCTGGAGACCACACTGCAGCCCAGCCAGAGCCCCTAGTGCGGCTGGAACCGAGCTCTATGCTGGCGGAGGCCCTGGAAAGTGCGTCACTCTGCCCTCATCCCGCCATGCCGTCCTCCCTGAGCAGGAAACTGCCGACACAGAGGCGCTGCAGGACAGTAAGCACAGGACAGGAGCCACCAGGAAAGGACAGCGTGACCTTCAGAACAGCTACTGCTGGGGCCTGGGTGGATGAGGAAGAACGAGGTCCCCTGAGCTCTCCTGGAGCACATGCAGAGGAGGAGAAGCCACCCAGAGCACTGCCCTGGCACAGGGAGGGGCCTGGCCGTGCCTCCCGTAGGACAGGAGAGCCAGTCACCGAGCCAGTGCACCGAGCACCCGCCAGTCCCCAGACAGCCTGGCCTCTCCGCATAAAATTCAGGAGCAAAACAAAATACCGATCTGCAAAGGTGTGCTGACTGCGATGTCGATGCGGCTCCTACTAGAAGACAAAAAATCCAGAAGATGAAGAAAGGGACATCAGCAGAGACCACCAGCGAGGGGATCTCAATGGCGTGTTTTTCTTCCTTTTTTCCAAGTTGAGGTGACACCCGCCTCACAGTCCCCACCCACCCTCCTGGCTTGATCCCCATAACTGGGTGAGGGTGGCTGCACCTACAGGGCAGGTTGCCGAGGCCCCGTCAGCTCCTCCGGTTGCTCTAACAGTAAGGAGGCACTGGCATCCTTCCAGGGCAGAGTGTGGGGACCCCACACCCCATTCTTGCCAAGTAGCAGGACCCAGAGGAGTTAGGAGCACCCAGGGCCCAACGACACCCTCTGTCCATCCAGGGGTCCGGGCAGGTCCAGTGCATGTGAGAGCAGGAACCGTAGTGCTGGGAAGAAGATGATGCTCTGTCCTTGTGAAAACGTGCATGTTTAAAAAAAAATGGCAAAAATACAGACAAGGAAAAAAGTCAACATTCATCATTCACTCCACATTTATTAAGCACCTGTGAGTGCACAGTTTTAGAGCTTTGGATTAGTCTGGAGGGTCTGGTTTATGCTGCAGAAGTAAATTAATAAATTAACCCTCAAGTCTCAGTGGTTCAGCACATCAATATTTTATGTCTTATTCCACTGCAGGTCTAGTGCCTTTGTGAACAGTTCTCTTCCAAGCAGTGACTTGGGGACCTGACTGGCTTCCAGGGAGTGGCCTTGTTATCTCAGTGGGGAACATCACCCAGAAGGTGGGGGACTGCCGAGCTAGAGGGCCACATAAGACTGATTACAGGGGTGTGCCCACTTCTACGCATAGCCCGTTGCCAGGGCTGGCCGAGGCCCGGTCAGCAACACAGGGCTGCAGATGGGCACCAGCTGGAGGTCAAGAGGCCCTAGCTCGCTGCACTGACCAGAAGCCGTGAGCCTCTGCCGGCCTGGAAGAGACTGCTGCGGGGAAATTGCCACGCAGAAGTGTTCTCTCTCATTCCTTCAGCCACAAAGCAGTGACTTTTTGGAAATCCTGAGCGCCGGCCCTGTGCTGGGTTCCCGGGTTCCAGGGATGAACGGTGGCATCGGGCTCAGCAAGATCTAAAAGAAGCTTTACAGGAGAGTAAGGCAGAAAGCGTGTCCTAGAAAGCGTGATGGCACCAAGGAGGAGCCATCAGTGGGCAGCAGCAGGGCTGGCACAGGAATTAGGTGGGTATGTGACCAGCCAGACAGGTATCCCCAGTCAGAAGTGAACAGGTACACAAGGCCTATGTACACACCTGTCTTGATAGGGTCACTGTGTTATATCCACATTCGTCTAAAATATCGAGGTCTCACGGTATGAGTGTGGAAATAGGAGACGGAGCAGCTCATGTGTGGAAAACACACAAGAAGTGAGGTCTTCAGGCTCAGGCTCAGCCACGCCCAGCCTGGAGGGAACCTATCTGTTGTCCTGCTGTTAAACATCTGGACAGGGCCGGCCAGCCAGCATGCAGGAAAGGCTGGAAGAAGTGAGTGGGCGGGATCTTTAGCTTTGAAAAGAAGATCAGATGGGACGTGACCACAGGGGTTGAGCCTCAGCGCTCGGTGTCTGCTGCACGGTTCCCTTGGGGACGTCGGCCAGGTGAGCTCTGGCTCAGCTGGAAAACTCTTCAGAGGGCCGAAGCTTCTACAGCTCTAGCAGCAGCCCCTGCAGAAGCGGGTTCCCCTCTGCGCTGTGGCTCTCTGCGAGGCTGGACCCCCTCGTGCTTGGAGAAGAGGACACATCCGAGCCTGGCCAGCCCGGCCACTGGCCACTGTCCATTCTGAAGAGCAGCTGTGCAAACCACCGGAGCAGACTCCAGGATGCCACTGGCCGCTCGAAGTACCACGTCCTCCTCTGTGGCGTGACCTGGGTCATGAGGGGGCCGCGTCCCACACCCGCGAGGAGCCCTAATCTTTGGTATTCAAAAGCATTTCCAAAATTTATGTGGAAAACAGGTGCCTGAATTGGGCATAAAGGACCTAGCCTTTCGGAACGAAGCAAAACAATATGAACATATCCAGATTCTGTGTACCACTGGATTGCTGTGTGTACAATAAATGAGCAGAGTAATCTCATCATGTCATAAATTAATGGGCGCTGCTGCATGCAAATGCAGGTTTTATGGGGCCTCTGTTTATGTGTACAGTTTCCCTGGCACATCTGTTGCTGAGCCATTTTAAAATTCAACCTTTATAGGCACGTTGATTCTTTTTTAATGTTACACAGAGGATTATGTAATGAAGGGTGAGGTTATGTAAGCTGAATTAACTCTCTTATTATTCACATTCATAACAATATTTTAGTTGCAATTGTGCAATCTGGTCTCCTGTTCCTCTGCGATGAGAAGAGAATGTTTATGATCTTTATTAATGAAGTAATTAAGAAGTGCCTTTTCATTCAGTTCAAGTGTTGTGATTTACAGCGGGTTGTGGGGACTCTTGAGCGGCCCGTGGTGGGAAGGGTTGTCCCTCCCAGAAGCTGTGCTCGGCTGGCCCCCCGCCTAACCCTCCACCCCCACCTACCCCTCCCTCCACCAAGGGCCCTGCTCTGCCAGGACCAGGCGAGCACCTCACACCTTTGAGGACAGAGAGGTTTCTGATACAGGCAGGGAGCCAAGGTGGGTCTGGACCGTCTGTCCAGAGCTGTCCTGTGGGGATGGGGACACCCCTGGAGCTCAGTCAGCAGATGTCCTGGCCAGACTCGGGTGACACAAGGTTAGTTCCAGCCCTGATGCAGTGACAGAGAGATGTACAGCCCTGGGGTCACCCGCAAGGTGACAGTCCCACCTCTCCCAGGCTCAGGGTGTGAAAGGACACTGCCTTTCTGCCACTGTGCCCACACCAACCAGAGGGACAGCCCCTGCCCTCCTGGGAAGCCCTGCCCTTTGCGCCCCAAAGAGTCTCAGAAAGCAGAATCTGCAGGTCTCGTAGGGCATGGGAGGTGTGGCTTTGCCTTGTTTTGTTGCTGTTGTTGGTCTGTTTGATTGGTTTTTTTGAGACAGGATCTGGCCGTGGAGCTGCAGTTGCTGCTCGGAAACTCAGCCTCCCTCCCCCGCACACATGAGCGCAGGTGGGCATAGGCGGGTTCCCCCTGTCCAACCCTCCGCCCGTGAGGACAGAAGGCCAGAAAACCGGCGTGCTGTCTTCGTCATGAGGCGCATTGTGTCCAGGTGGCTGTGGGCTCTGTAGCTGTCCCAGAGGAGCCCGGCAGTGAGAGGGCAGAGGAGCACAGTGCTGCCACCAGAGCTGCACACACAAGACAGCGCGGGAACCCAGCCGCGGCCCTCGTATAAGCCGTAGCCTTGCGAGATCAGTCTTGTTCCACGTGCTTCCAGGTTTATGGGGGTGGGGGGTCCACATCCGCAGACGCCATTTTTATCGATTCGATGAGGACCAAGATCTTTCTATAAAAATAAATGCAAATTTTTCTTTAAAGAAAATTGGCAATTTGCCTAACCATTTTTATTGAAGCGGTTCTATTCTATTTGAATAACGTTGCGAGATAAAAACCCTCCATTATGTCTTCTTTTAATGAATTATAATTCAGAAAAATCTCGACAATAGCAAGTGACATAAAAGGCACAGAGCACCCTTCTTATCTTGTTTTCCTTCTCGCCTCTCTTGTTGGGTGTGTGTAATTGCCATCGCTTCAGGGAGAAAATGGGGGCTTGTACCACTCTTAAAATAAGTGACATTCATTTATTCGAGTCTTCAGCTGGAATATACTTTTTGAAGGCTTTTCTCCTAAATCTCAGCGTAGCTCCTCTACACGTCAGTGCTCCACACAAAATAAAAGCCGCTGAACGTGCAGAAGGGTTGGTTTTATTTTCTGTGGTCACAGCTGGGTCCCCACTGGTGGGACAGGTGGATGGCTCTGGTCTCGTTCTCCCAGTGAGGCCGTTACATGGGGAGAAGGCTGTGGTGGCTCAGAGCAGTGGTTTTCCAGTGTGGTTGCTGGGGGTCACCCGGAGACCTTGGAAAATACAGCTTCAGTGGGTCTGGGCCCAGGCCTGCGAACCTGCATTTCCAGGCTGCACAGCACAGAAGCCACAGCTGCCTCCTCCCAGATCACCAGGGGCGGAGCATGCCCTGAGCGCTGCGCCCTGCACAGCTACCCTGACAGCTTCGTTTCGTTTTTATTTTTCCAGCTTTGACACCGAGGGAAGAGGATACATTACTTACCAAGAGTTTTTACAGAAACTAGGTATTAACTACTCACCAGAAGTCCACCGGCCCTACACAGAAGATTATTACAACTTTCTAGGTCACTTCACAAAGCCCAAGCAAGTGCAAGAAGAAATCCAGGAGCTGAAGCAGAGCACAGAGAAGGCCGCACCAGCCAGGTGGGCTCGGCAGTCCGGACACCCTGCCCCTCTCACCCTGCAGCAGCACTGCTGTCCGCTGGCAGAGTGAGCATGTGGTGTTCCACTGCCTCACTGCTGCAGGGTCTAGAAATCCAGACGCCCAAGTGCTATGAAGGAGTCCAGAGCTTTCAGCCCTGCCCACCCTACCCGGTCCCATTCTCACATTCTTCCATATCTTAGGTCACCCTGGAAAGCTACCCTTTGGGTCCTGTACCACACCTGGTCCTTTGCTGGGCCCAGCTGCAGTGTGAGTTCCAGAAGGTGTCACTTTTCCAGGGCCAGACACCTGATAGGCCCCCTGTTGATACAACTGGGTGGGTGGGTGGGTGGATGGATGGATGATGGACATCTTTAACTCATCACCTCTACTTGGAAGGCTGTCTCCCAGTAAATTAATTCAGAAAAGCTTGGCAGATGCAGGGTGGGACTTACAGTGTGTCCTTAATGGTGACAACAAAAAGAACACCTTTCAGCCCCGATTTAGTGCGCTGGCCCAGGGCCACGTGGCCTGAAGGATGGTGTGATCGTCCACAGCTGTGTAAACGGCTCTGAGAAAGCATGAAGGGTGCTGGCCAGCCACACCATGCATAGCCACAAGTGGCACAGTGTCAGCTGTGTGCACATCCGAAAGGGCCAGAGGATGCTTGCCAAGGCCATACGTGGTATTTAGGTGGTGGAGTTGCACATGGTTATTTATAAAATTGAAAACCAGCTTCTAATGTCATATTTTTAGGAAAAAATTGCGTTGTGTCTTATGCGGCCATAAAGCAATGAGATTTATTGGATGATTTTGTTGACTGATAACCATTGACAGTCCCAGCCCCCTTGGCCACCTGTGTCTCTCTCTCTCAATAAGTATGGCTCTGCCACACGTGCACCTTGCTCTTATCTGCTCCTGCTCATGTCTGTCCCCTTAAGTGGTAGGACAGAGGTTGTTTTGTTTTGTTTTGTTTTGTTTTTTGTTTTTTTTTTTTGAGACAGGATCTTGCTTTGTAGTTTAGGCTGGTCTTAAACTCATAGCAATCCTCCTGCCTCTGCCTCCCAAGTGTTGGGATTATAGGCTTGAGCCACTACGCCTGGCACTGTGGTGTGTGGTTCTGATTGCTGGTGGGCGTGAGTCTCCACACCCAGCATTGTGATGAACCCAGGGCCCTTGCGCCTGCAAGGTGGGCACTGGAACCACTGAGCTAAATCCCTGGCCCAGGACCCAGCTCTTTATCCTCACTTGAAAGAGCACGTGAATGAATGAATGAATGAATGAGCACATGAATGAATTACAGGAATGAATGGGTCACTGCTGAAGAATCTCCAAACATGGTCAAGGACACAGGACTGTCACGTCATAATGAAGTCAGGTATAAGCGAGGAGAGGTTGGAGCATACCCTGGATTATGCCTAAATGGCTGCGCCACAGACCCCGCAGGCAGAGAATTGAGTTTGTGAAATTTAACGTGAAATAGGCAGAGGATCAGTATAAATCAAATATACCACGCAGCCAAAGGGAAGGTGGAATTTATCTTCACCAGCAGTGGGGCAGCCTCATTACCCACTCACATCCCTGCCCCTGGTGAGTAAGGAGGGTCTGATAAGATGCTGCAACGCCTTGGCTATGGCACTGAGCCTCCCTCCCCATCCTGCTAACCAGACCAAGTGGCTTAGCTGAGACCACACATCATGTGATGGCCCATTTCAAGATGGGGGGGCGGCTCCCCAACTCACGCTGGCCTGGGCCTCCTGCCACCGCCATGCTGTCTCAAGGACCGTGTATGATGCATAGCCGACTTGTGGGTCTTGGAAATACTGGGTTCTAAAGTTCATTAAGTAGCTTTTCCTTCTTGGATGGCTGGTGTATTGGTCACAGACGAGCCTGAGACTCAGTGTCTGTAATCTTTCCCATCTCCTCCTTGCCTGCTGACACTCAGATAAGACTGACAATCACATGAAGTGAAAGGACCCCAAGCTTTGTACCCGTCTCTTGAATCTAAGGGGATCAGTTCCATTTGTGGTACACCCCAAAATACATTTTCAAGCTGAAGAAAAATCTTTAGGGACTTCTGTTTACTTCCCAGGCCTTGCTCTTTTCTTGTCTGAGTCTGAGCTGAAGATAAAGACTCAGAGCCCCCGAAGGGCTGTGAGACTCAGGCCTGTGTTGGAACACACTGAGGACGATTCCCAAGGGGCCTGCTGGGGCTGGGGCTGGGGCTGGGGTGGAGGCGGCTGGAGGGACTTGGTAGCTGTGCCTTCTGCTGGGTCCTGGTGCAGACCAGGACCCTGGACAGGGACCCAGCACTGCTCTGTTCCCGTGTGAACCCTCAGCATCTCTGTTAGGTGGCCTGCTGCGATCTGTGCTCCCAGACCTCATTTACTCTGGGTGCGTATTTACTCCAAAAGAAGGAATTATCACTGCCTTGAAGCCAGCCCAAGAAATGCTGAATGCCTCCATTTTCTAAAAATATGTTCCTCCAAAAATGTAGTGATTTTTTTTTTCTACTTTCATTTGTTTTCGTTTTGAGGGAGTCAGTGAGATAGAATGGTCGTGTGGAGGAGCAGGGACTTTGTCACATGGGACAGAGTTCAGCCCACACCTGTGCAAGGCCCAGATGGCTGGTACTGTCAGGTCCTGTCCATGCACCTGACACGGCTCAGTTGTGTCATGTGATCCCATGTCACAAGAACCAATCAGGCCAGCGACGGAACCTTGCGGATCTTCATGGAGTTTCAGTGTAAACACCACCCTGTCTGCCCACGCCGAGGGTCCCACTCTATTTCACCTCTCCTGGACTTCCTGTCACTCTTCTGTTTCTGCTTAGTATTTTTTCTGGGTGTGGTCAAAGGACTGTCCTCTCCCACCGCGGTGGCAGTGACCACCAAGGACACGGTGTTCAGAAGTGACAGGCCGTTCTTGTCCTTGAGGAGGGGACCGAGCCCCGTGGCCTCTGAGCCCATCAGCTAAGCGCTATTTTGAGCTGGACCGAATGAGCTCTTCTGACAGCTGAGATGACAGGACCTAGAACCATTCCCCACCATGGTCAAGGGCAAAGATGCTCACACCTAAAGATGTTTTTCTAGTCCACTGACAAGAGTGTGGGTGAAGTCAGGGCCTGTTTCAGGCCCACCCTGAAACAGAGAGACGCGGGGACTGGGCCTGGAGCTCAGCGCCGAGTGGGATGCCATCTCTCTCGCCACCAAAGAAGGCATAGTCCTGTCCTCAGCTGCCCGTGGGTCGAGCACCCTGTCGTCCGTGGGTTTGATGGGCCCCTGCAGGGTCACTGAGAAGATCAGCATGAGAACGTTATTCAGCTCAGCTTCCACCTTCCCAGCTGAAGCTCACAGACGGGGCCTGTGTTTAACAACAAGTGTCTGGCCCACCTGTGAACTGAGCCTGGGCACTCCTTACTCCTGTCTCCAGTGCTGACGGGACCCCACCCCTGGCCATGCTTCTCCACTCCTGCCTTGGGGCCTGGTGCCAACTCTTCCACAGGACCTAGGAAAGCCCTTCCCAGAGGAGACTCCGCCTGCTGGGCCGGGTTGTGGGATCACACCAGCAGGGGCTACATGGCCCCTTGCTGTGAACTGCCATCCTCTGCCACTCTGGGTGCCCGCTGTGCCCTGATTAACTGTCTTGCTCACCCGAAAACACAGCATTTGTCCATGTTGTGGGTCTGGGCCCAGCCAGAAGACAGTTCCCCTGGGAATACCTGCATACGTTCTGGATGTGCCAAGAGCAGGAGATGACATGTAATAGGCACCCAGAAAGCATCTATGCAGGATGAACGTATTTCACATGTCTATAACACCCTCATATTTTGAAGTTCTTGATTCCATTTTTGAAAGTACCATTTCTCGTAAAAAGATAAGTCAGCCATTTCTTTAATGTAGTTTTGCTAATGACAATAGTAATAAAATAACGGTACAGACTTGGCATTTTTTTCTAGGGTACTTTTTAATATAAATGTCACATGGAGCTTGTGCGGCAGCTTCCGAACTCGCTCTGAGAGGAGCAACCAAGTTGCCACATTAGTTCGAGGTGAGTCTGAAGTGTGCGCTTTCTTTCAGGGATCAGCTTATGGACCACTATCAAGACATCAGCAAAGCCTTAAGTGCCCTGGATAAATCCCAGTCCGGCTTCGTGTCCCTCTGCAAGATGCAGCAGGTGTTGCAGGAGTGTGGCTGTCCCCTGAAGGAGGAAGAGCTGACCGGCGTCCTGCACAGGTCTCTGGGGCTTTGGTTTCTATTCTTTCTGACTGAATGAGATGCATTTCTCACAAGCCACCTCTGACCTTGAGATGACCTCCCATACTCCTTTGGACCGGGCTGTAGGCTCTTGTCGGCCGTAAGCAATGAAGAAAGCAATTTGACAAACACAACTTTTCCTGATGGGCCTTAGCATAGTCATCATTTTTTTCCATTCATTTTTACTCTCTCCGTATTTTTCATATCACCTCGTCAGTTCACTGTTAGAAACAGCAGCCTCTCAGCCCCGCTACTGCCCGTGTTGCCCAGCGTGGATTAACCACTTCCGGCGCATTCAGCCGGAGGTTCTTGGTACCAAATGTCCCTGTGTCTAAGTGACAGACTTCTAGCTCTACTCCCTGACGTTTTACTTACAGGTCGTGTCTGTTGACCCCCTACTGGGAAGACGTGGAAACCATATGACATGGCTCACCACGCTGCAGCCTGTCTTGGGGATCCATGTTCAGGACCCACGTGGCTGGGGCCAAGCCGGTCACTGCTTTGTCCTTGGCACTGTCTCCAGGACAAGCTTGCTTTTCCTGTTCATTCAGTTCCCCGCTTATTCAATCCCCGACGCAGCCCGAGGCGCAACCTCCCTGTCCAGTGTGTTCAGACACTTCCGCTAAACTCCCCGCATCCTCTTTTCACAGAAGCCCCTTCCCCATTCTCCAGCTTCCCGAAGTTGTCTTGACTGACGTTGGGGGTGATTTCCTCTCCTCCGTTCTCTCTGAAACTCCGGTCATGGTTGGACATTGAACCGCCTGGGCTGTTCCCTTGTTTTGAAATCATTACCATTTCCATCTCTTTTTCTTTCCATATTCCATCTCCTGCGTCCTTCCTTCCATTTTCCCCATCTTTTTCTGAGATTTTTGTTGCTGCCATCCATCCCACTTCTGTCATCAAATTGCACATGTTCATTCTTGTTCTCCAAATGTTCCTTGTTTCTCAGCATCCTCCTCTTATTTCATGAATATGCTGTCCATCTCTCTGAGGTGAAGAATGGACTTCACCGAAACTTTTTGCATGAGATATCCCTCCTAACTGTCACTTCTAAACCAACCTTCCACACCAGATGCTTTCCTCCAAAATACAGTGAATCCTCAAGTTATGACCAGCCTGACATATGAAAGTCGTGAGTTATGACCAGAATTTTAGTTTTAACTTATGACCAAAGTCTTGAGTTATGATCTGAATTCTGGCTGCTTGTGCTTTTAGGTGGTCTCAGATACAATTTTAATCCTTAAACATTCTGGAAGCAACATTAGAGCATCCTTTCCCATGCGGGGTTCCTTGAGCAATCCTAGGCCAGTGTCTCTCTGAGGACACTAGGACCTGCCTTTGTATAGGAGGGAGACTGTGAAGGCTTTGTAGAGGAGGCTGAGCCTCAACTGAGCGACCTGACTTACAGCCAGCCCTCAAGAACAAATTGAGTTCATAAGTCAAAGGTGCCCCGGGTAAGTACATGCCGCACAGTACCTGAGATATAGTGATGCTTAAAAATTGTTGTTGGTGTGAAATTCCATGACTGTGTGCCATTTGGGCTTTGTTGTTGGGAGGATTCTGGTCTCCTGTTGCCGGGAGCTACCTGGCTTAGGGTTGTAGAACTTCCTGCCTATACAGGAACTAGAATACGACCCAGAGAAACACAAGTGCTGGTCCCTCAACGCTCTGTGAAAGCTAATTTCACCAGGCATGGAATGAATAAGTGGATGACTTTTTTTTTT
>PVIR01026858.1:0-23471 GCA_004026965.1 Petromus typicus | reverse complement strand
GAGACAGGGTCTCGCTTTGTGGTTCAGGCTGGCCCTGAGCTCAGCCTCCAACTCACATCACAATCCTCCTGCCTCTGCCTCCCGAGTGCTGGGATTACAGGTGTGAGCCACCACGCCTGGCACTGTGGTATGTGGTACTGGTTGCTGCTGGGTGTGGGTCTCCACACCCAGTATTGTTATGTGGTTACCGGGGAATCGAACCCGGGCCCTTGCGCTTGCAAGACAGGCGCTGGAACCACTGAGCTAACTCCCCGGCCCCAAATGCATTTTTTTTTTAAGTGTGCTCTTCCCTACCTAGCACACCCTCTCCACTGAATTGAGCTGCCAGATAACACAACCAGCACAACCAGTTAATTCAATTGGACCTTTAGCTTGATGGGGAGGGCCTTTAAGGTGAGTAGGAAAGATCTAGGCACCTGGGAGAGCAGCATTCAAGACCTGAGATTCAGCTTTGGCCGACAGAGATGCAAAACTGGCCCTTCCTGGGAGGAGCAAAGCCAAGCTGCGAGAGCAGAACTTCTAACTCTGGAAGCTTCTTGCTGAGCAGGCTGCACTTCTTAGCTTTGTTGTCAAATGTAACATTTGGAAGTGGTAAATCATCGCAGGAACCGGTGCGCTTGGCAACCGTGTCGTGCCTAGGTTGCTGGCAATACGAGCTGCAGCTCCATCATCTCATGCAGTTCTGACGGGGACATGTGAGCCATCAATGACTGATCATTTTAGAAAACCTGACAAAAAACAGAAAGTTTCCTTACTTTCTCTTGCTGTAATGAAGTGAGCAGAAGCTGAATGAAATAAAGTTGTCTCATTTGTTACTGAGATGACTCACATTCTTTCTGACTCACGCCGGTAAAATCACTGCCACTGGAAGAAAAATGTCAGGGCTGAGGAAAAATTATGCTATAAGAACAGTCCCCACCCTCCTCCTTTTCCTCCCGAGGCCTCGAATAGCATGATGTTGTTCAGACTTGCCCCCTGACCTCGGAGCCGGGCACTCAGTCATGTAGCTGCAAGATGACTTTGCTGGCTGTAGACTGACCCCTTGGGACAGGACGTTGTTAATCAGCCTGGCCTGTGACATCATTAACAGCTCCTGCACAGAAGTAACATAGGGATAGCTTTGTCATGCTCACGACTTGAAATGCTTCTGTTCTCTCCATCCATCAGGTGGAGCAGAGGCTCAGTGGAAACCTGAGCTTGGCGAACAGATGCCTTTATAATTGCGCTGCTGTGAAGAGTGCGCTGCCGCGCTCTGCCTTTCGTCTCTCTCCCATCTGTCTTTTGTCTGCTTGAGCAGCGGCCATCTTCCTCTCGCTGTAGTTTCACAATTCGATATGATGGGGTATTGCCAAGAGCTTGAACAAAAGCAGGATGTAGTTATATGATGTCATCGTAATGCTTTTCCCCATTACACGCTCTGGGAATTTATATTAGACAAGAAAAAATTCACTTAGATTGTCTGTCTTGCATGTGTGTTGTCAAATATGTCTAAGTTCATACAAAAATCCCAAACTAATTGCACATTCACATTTAATGATAATGGTTTATATCTATTGAGATTTCTGGGGAAGTGAAATTGTTTAAGAGTAGTTTTCTACTTCTTCAATTGGTTTTTAGTAAATTTTTTAAATAGAAATAATAAAGTAGGATCTAGTTCTCCATGTGATTTTAGGTTTTTTTTTTTTTTAAATTCACCTGGAGATCTGGACAGAGGAAAATTAAGTGACCTTTCAAATGTTATATGGCAAAAAGGACCTAGATCTGGGGTCAGGAGCTTGACTCTGATATTCTAACAAATAGCTGATGCTCTGTCATTTTATTTTCACATCTGATGATCACATGATACCTATTTTATGCAAAAAATTTCTACTTTGGTGTGAACTTTCCATTCTCCTCTTGATAAACTGAGAATATCTGCCTGACCACTTACTCGGATGGAAACAGTTATCCATTCAGTGACCATTGTTTTATCTGTATATACCATTTTTATTTTCTTGGCGGGTGCATGGCATGTAGATTCTTGAAAGAGTGAGCAGGAAAGCATTTATTTAAATTGACACTCATTCTCTTGTAGATGCAAGTTATGTGTAAGGTGTTATTTTGTTTAACAAAATGTAAACTGAGCTAAATTTTTTGAGGATGATTCTAGGAAAATTTAATAAATGTAGATTGGTCAGTAGAGTGAATTAGATATGACTACTTGTAGACTCACATCTCATCCTATTAAATCCTACTGAATCTGAAGTTTCAAAAACAGATATGTTCTACTGGAACTGACTTTGGTGTGCTTTTGTCAGGAAATGGGACTTCCCTAAAAATTAAACCCAGTGAGCGTGTAGGGGTAAATAATGAGGGGGAAATGAATGTGATAAAAATAAAGAAAGAAGGAAACAAAGATTATGTATATAGAGGGTGGGGAGTTGCAGGGCAGGGGGAAAAATGAGGATCAAGTCGTGTCATACTCTGGTACAAAGTCTCAATGCTGAATGTGATGATGATGTGTATTCATAATGTACCAATAAAGATTTTTAAAAAAGCCCAGTGAATGTCAGGTAATATTGTTTCCTATTAATTAATTTTTGTGCATATTGCACAGCAGAAACTTTTTGGGATGTTACATAACTTAAACATCATTCAACTGTTATGTAATTAAAAACCTTTTTAAATACAACACTGTCCTTTTTTACTGTGTCTTTTGACATGTGAAAGGACTTTTGTTTTAGTTTTTATGAGCTGGGGATGAACCTGCTGTCTCGCAGATGTCAGGCAACCATTTTACCGCTGAATTCCACCCCTGTCCCTGTGGAAGATATTTATGGAGAATTTTTGAACTAAAAATTTCTTCCAGTAGTTAATTGGGAATCAGTTCTAAAAAATCACTATTAAAATGCAGTGTATGAAGATTTTGGAAAAAAATCTTTAAATTAAATTTTAAAAATTCTTTTTTTAATGCTAATAAGATTACTACTTGAATAAAAACTTGCTGGCTTTGGAAATAATGAAAGGAATTAAATTGTGAGCTTCCTAAGGGTAGGGGCTAAAGCTTTCTTTTTTATTCTTATCACCCAGCACAGGGCCACGGGCCACGTCCAATCATTGTTTTAACAAAAGTAAAGAAAAAGACACCTGAGGATTTTGGATTACCTTGTACATGAGAATGCTCACTCAAAGAAAACAAATTAAAAATCTCTCACAGTCCATATGCAATAGTAAATTTTCCTTATATGGCCTTTGTGTTCCTTTTAAAATGACAAGTCACCCATGAGGTCTTATTGAAAATACTTTATACTTACATTTATCCAAAAGAAAAAAAACAGCCAGAATGATGTGGTACCTGCTGCATCTACCCCATAAGGTGCTGTCACTAGCAAGTTTTTGTTCTGTTTTAAACAGGACTGCTTTGTAATAAAAAGTGATAGTCATTACACTTGTAGCACTTTTTCTGGTACTTTTCATGCAAATCATAGATTTATTAAAATTTCTATCATTCCAGTGAAATAAGTATATAATACTTTCCAGCAAGGTTTTATTTTTTGTTTGTTGTTGATACTGTTTTTATTTTGAGGAGACTGGAAATTTGTTCTGATGTGTAATTTCTTATGACATTTCACATGTGTTCTGGCAAAATAGGGAGAGATGGAATGACAATCATCGGTTCAGGACAGTAATTCAAGAGTGTTTCTATAAACTCTCTGTCTTCTTTTGATTTCTATCTGTTATATGCTTTAACTTGACAGAATAAAGCCCTCAAGATGAACACAGAGAGGGACTTTGAATCAACCTATGGATGGAGTATTAAAGCCATGAAGAAGTACGGGCTGTCAGCACGCTCCTTAGATGTGTGGGTCCTGGAATTAACCTGGTGGACTGAGCTCTGGTCCCAGCATAGGAAATATCATGGCCTTAATATAAGAGTGAGGAGAGGAGGGAGAGGAGGGAGGGAAAGAGAGAAAGAGAGAGAGAAAGAGGCTCACAGCCTACACGAGCTGTCAGGTGTCATGTAATCTAATGTGATTTGTTCACTGAGGATGTTGGGCCTCGTCTGGGCAAGGAGGTTAGGTTCAGGGACCAACTCCCCCTGTAAGAGGAGAGGGCTGAAGTTCCGAGGCATTGTCCTACCGCAGGTAGAAATTGTGGCCAGACCTTAGCTGGGACTCACCCACCTATTCCTATGTAGCCTCTTCAAATCTCTTAAATCCATCAGTAGGGCGGTCCAGCAGCAGAAGTAAAATTGCTACAGAGTAAATTGTTTGCTCGGGAGGCCGCAGTAAAACTTCTATGTAAAATTGTGGTATATGCCTGATTATTTCTCTCTGATCTCCAGGAAACTGGAGTCCAGTGGGCCATTTGGAAATGATGGACGGCTAAACAACGTGTTTGCTGCTGTTTGAGATTCACTGTTCACACGATGGCTCCTCTGCTGCTTCATGAAGGTCGTTCTGTCACATCATTCTGTCTGCAGAGCCTCATGCACCAAAGGCTGAGCTCTACAGAAAGGGCAGAGCAACACAAGACCTCCAGGCAGAGGCGCTTCTACATGTATATTTAAGAGGGAGTTAGGAAGGAAACCTGGAATACACCATATTCTTCATTTTTCTTTTACCCTGCTCTGTTTCATAAACTGAATCTATAGAAAAAATGAATATAATCAAATGCTCTATTTTAGAAATGATGAATGTTTTAACTATCAAATTATCCTCGATGCAAGAATTCCAAGCATTTAGAGGATTAGTCAGCATGTATTCCATGCCTGACTGTTTGTGTGTTTGAACTGAAAGGAAAATATTTTTTTTATTTTTATTTTTTATCTTTATTGGTACATTAAATATACACATCATGATTGCACTCCATAATAGGGATTTGTACCAGTATAAGACACAACTTAATTCTCATTTTTCCCCATAGCCCCACCCACCCTACCACCCCCCCATATATATAAAATTTGTTTCCTTACTTTTTTGTTACAATCTCAACATTGTCCCCTCTGAAAGGAAAATATAATTTAAAAAACAAAAGCTCTTTTGTTCTCCAATAGTCCTTCACATACGTAGTTTAGAAGTGAGAACAATGTTGTTCAAACCGTGTTCAAGCAGTTGTCTGAAGGTGTTTTTGTTGTCAGGCAGTTAGGTGGCCTGGTCAAGGTGCAGGCCACTCATCTCAGGCATTCTTCAGACTTTGTTTTGAGGAGGAGGACCCGATTGCCTTGTGCATGTAAGCCAATAATTCATGTCACTTTCTCACCTGGGCCAGCTTTGAACTCACTCTGACCTGGACTCTCCGACCTCTGTCTCAGTCTCTGAATGTGATCATTCTTTTTACTTGCCTTAGTGTATTTATGATGCTGTCGCAGGATCCCTGAGAGTGGAAAACTTACACAAAAGCATAGGCAATTTACCTGTCAGTGTTGGGATCTGGGAGGTCCAAGATCCTGGTCCTGGGGTGTGCTGTGGCGAGGGTGCTCTTGTGCCTTCATGTGATGGGCACAGCAGGACAGGGAGGTAAACACTGAAGCCTCTTTTACCGGGACCTTGATACTTTTTTGGGGACCTTGATACTATTGACATGGAGAAAGCCTCGATGGATAAGCTGCCTCTTAAAAGCTTGACATCTCAATTCTGTTACCTGGGAAATGCTTGAATTTAATATAGTGCTGTACACTTGCCCCTCTGCCCCAAATTAATTTCTTTCTTACATATATACAAAATGTATCCAGTCTACCCCAATCATTCTGTCAATCAATTCCCATCCAGTTCTAGCATCAATTTAAAAGCCCTGTGTTGGGTCGGGGAGTTAGCTCAGTGGTTCCGGCGCCTGTCTTGCAAGCACAAGGGCCCGGGTTCAATTCCCCAGTAACCACATACCATACTGGGCGTGGAGACTCACACACAGCAGCAACCAGTACCACATCCCACAGTGCCGGGCGTGGTGGCTCACGCCTGTAATCCCAGCACTCGGGAGGCAGAGGCAGGAGGATTGCTGTGATGTGAGTTGAAGGCTGAGCTCAGGGCCAGCGTGAACTACAAAGCAATACCCTGTCTCAAACAAACAAACAAACAAACAAACAGAAGGGGCTCCCATTCCCGAAGCACCTCTTGAAGGCCTCCTGCTTAAACTATTAATTTGGTGACACTTGACTTTTTTTTGTTATTGGAGATTGGACTTGAGACCTTGTGCTTGAGGGCAAATGCGGTGCCATGAGGTGCATCCCTACCCTGACACTTGAATTCTGAGAACACACATTCAAACCACTGCACACACCCACCCTTCTGTCCCATCCACGAGCTCACCTGTACCAGAACACGAATCATGTGTGCACCTGTACCAGGACACCAATCATGTGCTCACCTGTACCAGGACTCCAGTCACACACAGCAGTCAAATGCAATGACTGTGGGTGATAGTATTTCAGTTTCCCACCGTGTGTGTGAGTGTGCCTATGTTTTTATTAAGAAATCAACTAGGTTTTAGGTGTGACCCAAGAAAATGGCTCTTGACAGCGTAGCCCAGACAGGCCAGAGGTTAGATACCTCTGCAGGCAGAAGGCCTTCTGCGTTTTTTCTCTGGGCTTGCCTTCCCTGACCACATTTCTGAACAAGCCAAGCCCCTACTTTCTGTAGGCAGCTGGAACGTTCCTCTGTCTCTGTTCCTCTTTTATTTAAGAACTGTAACTTTCTCCCTCCACAGCATCTGGTTCTTGGCTGTATTTGACTCTGTCTTCACTGGATGGATTGGATGAAATTACACCATGTTTGTGCCACAGAATCTGACTCCTGTCTCAGGTACAGCCCTCTAGCACCCACAGAAGTTTTTCTCAGAAAGGCCTGGGGATGTAGCTTAGTGGTGCTGCGCCTGCCTGGCAAGCACAGGATGTGAGTTCAACCCCCAGTAAAAAAATCTGAAAAAAAGTTGTTCTCAGAGAGTTCATTATTTATTCCATATTTACTCAGCACTTTAACAGGCTGGGTTAAACCCCTTGTGAATGAACCGTCAGCAAGTTGAGCGCCAGGGGTCTGCGCATGCGCCCAAGCTGAGGGCCCTAGTACACGTCACCCTAGCTAGTTTCTACAACCAGGTGCTCTTACCACAAAGAAAGCGCAAAAGGTATCCAGGACCACAGACTCCAATTTTCACTCCATTTCCCACAGAGAGGTCTTGAATGTCTTTCCCTGGATCATTAAGTGAAAAGCAATGATTGAGGATAATTGTCTGAGTAAGAATCGTATCTTTGCACCAGCAGTGCTGAACACATTCTTTTTCGGGAGCCTGTGAATCAAAACTAATTTCACGATGATCCTGAAGTGCTGTTGCTCCTGCCTTCTCATGCTCCAGTCGTCGTTGGATCCTGGAATCTTCCTGTGCGATGCTGTGGCCGTGACAGCTGAACTCGATAATGCTTGTGCAATTTTGCCTTAAACTTTCCTCAGTATTAACTTGTAGTGTGTTAAATATCTGTGGATAATACATATATAAGTAAGCGCATTTTAGGATCCCCTAGTGATTTTTAAAAATATAAATGAATCCCGAGACAAATGAGTCTGAGAATTTTTTATCTAGGTTATGAAAATACATGCTTTGCTGTTTGTATTGTCAGAATCAACAAGATAAATTATTTCTCAGGGTCTCTGGTCTCCAGGTTATGATTAAACCAGTTCTTCTTTGCTGTTTTGCTTTCCCTGCTTCTTTGCTTTTCCTTTAAGGAAATAATAAGAATTCTGAATAAGATGAAATTTGATGAATCCCATGATATTTTAAATAAACATGCATAGTTTAAAATCATAAGAATGCAGGGGTTGGGGATTTAGCTCAGTGGTTCTGGTGCCTGTCTTGTAAGCGCAAGGACCTGGGTTCGATCCACAGTAACCACATACCTATACTGGGTGTGGAGACTCACGCCCAGCAGCAACCAGTACCACATACCACAGTGCCGGGCGTGGTGGCTCACGCCTGTAATCCCAGCACTCAGGAGGCAGAGGCAGGAGGATTGCTGTGATGAGTTTGAGGCTGAGCTCAGGGCCAGCCTGAACTACAAAGTGAGACCCTGTCTCAAACAAAACCTAAAAAAATAAATAAATAAATAAATAGAATCATAAGAGTGCAGCTTTAAATGTCAGATTGCTCAACCAGTGACAATCTTTATAGTCTGTGGGTAAACTCTGTGCTTTGATGTCCACCCTTCTGGGATAGAGATAATTTCAGCTATGTCACGTCATTGTTAAATAAGATAACATAATGAGGCATTTGGAACACTGCTAAATATATGGCAGCACTAACCAGATGTGAACAGTTATCTGCAACCATTATTTTTATTCACTTGACTAAAAGGCAAAAGAGATCAAATTTAGAACTGGTGTCTAAATTTTCTTCTGTAGTAAGTGGTAAGATTTCCTTCTTTTTAAGGGAAGAGTACCATTCAAATATCCCACATTACCTTTAGCCATTCATCTGCTGATGATACTTTTCATGATTAATTATTCAGGAAATAATGACGAAGTTTAGGATGAAGTTTAATTACATGAGTATATTTTCTTTGTATTACAATTTGAGAAATTTTTGTACTCATTAGGTAGCCTAAATGAAACTTATTGTTGGTTTTTACTTGGATTAGTTGAGAATGTCATAGTTCAGAAGACTGTTGAAAAACAATAGCACAGACATAGTACAGATAGTGTAGAAATATGGACTGAAGAATCTAACCAAAACTAGTTTACTCACTGGTTAAACTATTTATTCCAACTCTAGAAAAAGCAGTAAAGACAGAAGTGCTTACTACATATCATCCTCAATTATTTGGAATTATTATTAAGGCCAAAACATACTTCTAAATTATGAACTTTCACCTTTACTTCAGTTTATAGTGTTGAGGTTGGTGTTAAAATAAGTTTCTAAGTCAGGTCCAGTTTGCTGAGGATGATTTGTGACATGAACCTGAAGCTGCTTTAATTGACGTAGTCCACAGTGGCAATCTGATTACAGCACTCGCAACTGCAGCTTTGTTTTAAACTAATTCCATCTTGAACTTGGGGAATGATCTCATAGCATCTTGCTGTATACATCTTCCATGTATATAAATAAAAAGCAGTATTCACTGACATCTTACATGGAAAGGTCTAAATGGCGATTTGGATGGCTTCGTGTTCAGGGAATTCACAGTTCAAATGGGGAAGGGGAATACTGTGATTATGTGAGGCTGGAGTATGTCCATGGCCTAGAAATATTTACATTTTTCCTTCAACTGATTTCCATAGAATAAAACTCAAGTCAAAGTAGTTATATTTTTCCTTGGGGATTTTTCCGAACTATTGTGAATTTGATGGCCCAGACAGTAGGCTTTGCTTAGGCTGTGTAGGCTTCAGTATCAGAATGAACTCCCATAAAAACCTCTATTTTTGCCCAGCTCCTGTGAGTTTCAGCTGGAACTGGTGTGATTATAAAATTTCTAACAGTTAACTCCCAACGCAGAATAAATCAGTCAGTGGGAGCAGAATGGAGGTCAGCACTGGCTAGGGAGAAGCTGTGGCCACCAGTCCAGAGGTCCTTGGACGTCGGTCCAGAGCATCCCCTCCTTTCTCAGGGGCTGTCAGCAGGGCGGGAGAAGACACGACTGGTTTCCCGAAAGAGGTCACTGAAAGTAAGGGCTGCTCTGCTGTCCCGACCACTCGGGCTCCGAGGGCAGGAGGGTCCCCAGCTCCTCTGCACCGAGCCTCTGCTCCCAAATGCAGGTGTAATCATGACTGTGACGCCTCACCTTGGCTTGGGTAAGAACTGCTTAGCAGACTTGTACATTCTGGGTGTGTCTGTGGATGACTGACATGTAGGACAGCAAATAGGCGGGGAGATCTACCTGGGTGTGGATGGCACCAACCAATGAGCTGGTAGCTCGGACAGAATCAAAAGGGAGGGAAGAAGGAAGACTGAGGAAGAGAAGCTCTACCCTGCCGTTGGCCATTGTGCCCACGGTCTCCCCCACTCATACGCCCACCTAATAAATCTCGTGGTGTAATTAGACTTGTGCTGTACACTGACTGCTGCTCTAGGGAGCCTCACTGTAGCCGGCTAGAAGCACGTTCTCTCCCCAGTGCATATTAGCATATCTCCTGGAGGACAGACTGGCGGTAAGATGAGCGTAGGGAAGAAAACTTGGTGGGAAGCTCTTTTTAGCCAATTAATTTAACCAATCTATGTGAGTTTGTATGCTCTAAAAATGCCATGTACAGAGTAGCATAGGAATAACGGAAATTTCTCTCTCTACTTCTGGGGGCTGGGAAGCCTAGGATCAAGGAGCTGAGAGAGTTTTTGGTGTTTGGCAAAGGCTGCTTTCTCCCAGACCGTGACGCACTGCTTTCTTCCGCTGTGTCGTCACATAGGTGAAGGGAAAATGGCTCCCTCGGGCCTCCTTTGTAGGGGTGCGACTCTAGTCACGAGGGGTCGCCCTCAGAACCTCATTATTCCCAACCTCATCACCTTGGGCGTTAGGATTTCTGCACGAGTTCTGGGGAAGACACAGGTATTGAGGTCCACGTACAGTGTTACTACTAGGATCACAATATAAAGTCAACATAATTACACTTAAAATGGTGTCAGACTGACAAAAATATTCGATCAATATAGGTCAAATAAATTAATCTCACCAGTTTACTGAGTCTCATCTGCGTCTCACATAAGAAAAGAGTTTTTTCTCCAAAGCCCGTTCAGAATCCCTAGGTGATACTATCCGTGCTTTAGTCCTTTACTCCATGATTTCTAAATCTAAGTGTGGTCTGTTCACGGCTGTGTCACTGGTCCTTAAAACTTTGCCATACTGACAAGAAAATTATTCAATAAGTATGGGTTGAATAAGTCAGTCTCACCAATTTACTGACTCCTGCATCTTGTGTAAGAAAGTATTTTCTAAAAAAGTATATTTTACCCCTGTAGGTTAGTTTTGTTAAAAATTTTCAGAACCAAATATGTACCTGACTGCGTTCAAGGAACAAGAAATAAAAAGATATTGAATTCCTCCTTTTAAGGAGCTTACATTTTAATAGGTGGCTGTTGATAGTGCCAATATAGCTTTTAGGAGATGTACTAATCACTGGAATAAATAATTGTCTATCCTCATGCTAATATTAGGTTTTGCCAAATTCCTTTTAACTCTTAGGCTTTAGACAATGACCCCCGGATAGGATGGAGGAGTAATTTTTTAATAAAAGGAGAAGATGGTGGCTGCATTTGGCAGCACAAATTCTGCAACTTTTGTCATGGATGATTCCATAACAATTTCAAAAGACTTAAAGTTTTGAAAATATATTTCAAAAGGATATGTGTATTTTTATTTTCTAGATAGGTAACTGTCATCACAGGGCTCTTTGAACATCTGAATCCATCAAATCAATATTTTTCTTTCACCTCTGCCTATAATTTTCCTCTAATTTCCAAAAATTGTGGGCAGATGACATTGGCTAGCTTCATTTGATTTTAAGCATTATTTCCCTAAGCCAGCACAAAGAGGATGAGTTTTGGTGTAAAATATTAAAAATTAAAATATTAGAATTATTAAGGAAATTTTAAGGCTAGTTATAAGGGAAACCCAAAAATATGAGCTGCATTCACACAATGTAGCATTCTCAATTCCTGGTTTGGGGTTGAAATCAAAGCATAGGCTGCATTCATATTTATACTTGAGCAGCATGTTTACATGCTTTTGGTCACTGACACCCATGAGCTGTAAACTACTCCTGGGCAAGAGAGCTAACTTTTAGTAGGTGTGCAAAAAATGTTGACTGAATGATGGCTTAATAAAAAAAATTAAATCTATATTTTCAAAGCCCTTTAAACAGAGCAGCACATTTCTGAATGCCCATTTCTTGAGGAAGTACAGTTCTCAAACTTTTCTTCTTTTGCTCATTTTCTTTTGAGGTCATTCTTTGAGTGTTCTTTCCTTTGCAGGGAAGTCTAGACTAAAAAAGCTATCACTTAACGTTCTCAATGCTACAGCCTCTGTGATGCCAGTTAGCACGTGTTGGCTTACCTTGTGAAAGTTCCACATTGCTGGCAGTATTGTGGCCTTTACAATGAAAATCAATGAATTAAATTGGCTAGAACAAATAAGGTGACAAAGGGTAATGATGAATGGCAGAAAGAGAGAAAAACCTGCAATTTATGAATCACTAAAACCACGGCAGTTAGCTCAGCATGGCAGCATAATGAGATATATTAGATTGCTAATTGTGTGCTTAAAAAGTGGTGGCCTAGGACTTTGTTTTCTCTCGTGAAGTTCAAAGGAGGGCTTCGTATTGAATATTTTGCTTGGAAAAAAATTAAGATCTCTTTCAAATTAGAGTTAGAGGAAAAGCCATTTACAAAGATGCTTTGGAGATTGAGCTGAGTAATTGGAGCACTTCCAGGAAAAAGTTTCATTTTCAGCAGATTGAAAAACAAATCAATGGCTTATTAGCAGTGTAACTGTCAATAAAGTGTTCTTGATGCCTTTGTCAGAAAGGTATTCAGGAGCTCATTTGATAAATACAAAATTTAATAAGATTCTTTTTACCTTTGAGTAAAGAGATAAGAGATAGATACATCTTCACTCAGAGTTAAGACTTTACTTAGAGTACTTGTCCCAGTTGCTGTGGTTTGCATATTTCCTTCAAATATTCCTGGACTGGAAACTTAATCCCCAATTCAGATGTTAATGTGTTTGGAGGTGAGACCTTTGAGAGGCAGTTATGAGGTCACGAGGTTACATGTGCACACTGCACAGCCCCACGATGATGGCGTCCCTAGCTTTGTAGGAAGAGGAAGAACATTCTAGCTAGACCTTGCGTGTTTACTCTGCCTTTCCATGTGCCATCCTCTGCCAAACTACAGCGCACCATCAGATGTTGGCACCGTGCTCTTGGACCTCCCAGACTTCTGATTTGTGAATTAAATAAAAGCTCTCTTCTTCAGAAATTACCCACTTTCAGATATTTTGTTATAACAACAGCAGATAGATGAAGACAATGTGATATCACAGATGGTAGCCTTGACTGCAGCTTGCTATTGGTAAAGCCCATGACTGATGCTCTCTGAGTCAAACCATCAGTTTTAGAGATTCATGTTTATGAGCAACACATCTATTCTCATTGCCACTGCCAAGGTTCAATGCCAAATTCGGCAAGCTGAAAGCAAATCTCATCATACTAATTTGTAATTCCGAGAACTACTGGAAATATATCAGGCTGCAAAACATCTAGAGAACTATATGAGGATGTACAGTTACACTCCATTAATGGCCACTGGATCAACAGCTAGAAAACTGCATGATGCCTGGATGTATACCAGAGGGCCTCCAGCAAGGACCTGGAAGTGACAGAATGGAAAAGAAGTCTGACCTCCTTCACCGAGCCACTCCCCCTATTGTTCTGGCCACAGTCTTGGCTTCCAAAAGAAGCATATATAGAGAATTAACTTACCCAGTTCTTTATGCAATATGGAAAGAACGGTGGCCCCAAATTGGGTGGTAAGAAAACCTCTCTCCAGTGGAAATGCTTCATTCAGCAGTGTCCTGTGGTGTGGCAGGACAGGTCCACACCCACGTGTGAATTTATCACTTCTGTGTCATGTTCTTTGCTTGCAGGAAACTAGCCTAAGCTTCCAGTGGAGATTCTAGATACGTGTTTTGGTCATATATTCTGGTAAACTTGCAATTGTACGGTATATAAACTTTACCTTGAAATTGGTGAGGGGTCCTTTCTCTTTCCATTCTAACTTTCTCTTGCCCACATTTTCTTTCAAGTTATGGGGCACCAGAGCTGCAATAGATATTTTAGGAATCTGCCTCTAAGAATACGGACTTGGGGAATCTCCAGTGGGATATCTTTGGTGGTTTTCAGTGTGATGTTGAACAGTCACTGAACTGGATGGCGGAGCTGTTGTTATGAGGGTGGGACAAAGGGCTAAGGCAAGGCCAGCATCACGGGCCTATGTCCTGCATGACTTGTGAGACACACAACACCCGGAAGGGTCCTGAGTGCCCTAACTTTCTGGAAATTCTGAACATTTTTTGAACAAGAGTTGTTACACATTATATAGTCAGTTTGGGTTGCAAATGTTTCCTTTACATCAATGTACGCCTGTAGAATATGTGCCACACTTAGTCTATTCTTAGAATTACTTAAGACAAGACTCTACAAATGGTTGACTAATTCAGCATTTTTCAAAGTTATATATTTTCTTAAGTTCATCATGTACATGGTTAAACATAGATGTAGATTTGGGTTTAAATAGTTTCAAACTCCTAATTTTGAATTATGTGATTTTCATTTTAAAATTGATTTACTAAATAAAAGAAGGAAAATTCAGATAAATAGTAAATCAATAGAAATTATTTGGGCACTTAGAAACTAGTGGTAGCTGTGTTTTATTAAGAAGAAAAGAAAAATGTCACATAAAGTGATAAATGAGCTCTTGATTTAATAATCTTATTTTTGAATAAGAACAAACTAAGTAATTGTAGATAATTCCATATGTACTAGTATATACTGTACAATTTACATGATGGCCCTAATACAAATCATGAACTTGAAAGAAGCTTATTTACACTTATCAATTATTAAAGCCTTGATAAAGCTTTCTTAATAGAAGACTAAATGGAATATTTTTCTTGCCTTTAGAAAACTTCAAAAAATATTATATTGTTCTAGAAAGAGGCTCTCAAAGGGTTAGTAGATGGAAATGTATGTAAAAGTATTGGGAAGATGTATCAGTAAGTCAATTAATAAACCAGATTATGCTATTTTTCCTGCTTTTAGAGATATGTTTGTCCTGTAAAATTTGCAACTTTTATTTGCAAAATTTATGACTTTTTTCATTCTAAGTAAATATTTACCTCTGAAAAATCTAATTTGATATGTGTAATTTTTTCCCCCAAATGTTCTTGCCTTTAATTAAAAATTATCCAGGTTTCACAAAAGTTGTCTCTGTCTCACCCTGCTAAACAAATTAATGAAGAAATAAAGCTATTTGGTCTGTTTTTCTGGTCTAAGACCAAGTGGTTTAAAGTGACACTCTGACTTTAAACTTAACAGAGGTCCTGTGGAGATTTTTTTAGTGACAAATAAATAGTTTCACAGAAGAGGGGCACTGGTTCTCTCCATTAACTTGCTTCCTCGAGCCCTGGGAGTTTTTCTTAGGGGGTTGAGGATTTGTCAAATACACCATGTTTTGTAAATGAGTGATGACTTTCACAGACATGTGACAAGGCCCATAACCATCATAAACATCACCTACTCCAAACCTTTTTATGTAAACAAGGAAAGTAAAGTCCGAAAATACCATGCTATCACTTATCAGTTGAGGAGGTGGTGCTGGAATGCAGGTTACCTCTTCTCTTAGAACTTTTTTCATTAGCTTCCCAGACTCTTCCATGTCATCAACTGAGTGGTCATGGCTCTGTAAAGTCTTGGATATTCAGCAGTAAACAGAGCAGCTGGTCTTTGGGGAGCTAATTTTCTAGTACAGAAGGGAGATAATCCCGTAGAGTGATGCATATTAAGTACTGCCAGAGGGATTTCAATCTGTGTTACCCCAAGCTCATTACTCACCTTTCACGCTGGATCTTTGTAGAAGAGACCAGTATCTTGTGACTGCTGGGAATTATAGTCTGGAAAACTCTTGACCAATTTTCTAGGGCAGCAGAATGTGAAGTACTCATAAGTGGTGACCATGCCCTTAATCTTATTTATTAGGAAGTCTCAGTAGGCTACAGTCATTTTGTTGGAAAGTAAAAAATGAAAATTTTGCATAACACTAGATTTCTGATGGACGATTGACAGTATCTGCCAAATTAACAACATTTGCCAAAAAAAAAAAAAGGTGTTTTCCTTTTAATGTTCTTAAATAAGCCTAAAATTCACAAGGCATTGTAAATAAAATTAAGATTAACATTTGTATTTATATAGACAAACAAAAGTGGGCTGGGTTTGCATTCACTGCTAACCAAGATATGTTCCAGAAAGCTGTAATTATTGAACCTACAAATAAAGCAGGCAAGATTGAAAACAGAGAGACCAAGCGAGAGTTATAGCATCAGCTCCAGGGAGAGAAGGCTCTGTCTAGACCAACTACTGGCAGTGATGGAGGAGAAAAGTGAATGGTTAGAGAGATTTTGGAGGTTGAATTGACTGTCTAAAAATTCAGTCTCATTCATTCCAAAACCACCTTCTAAATGTCAAGATAACTGATTTGAAATGTCCGCAATTGAATCTAAAATAGCCCTTAGATTTCCTCATCCCCTGGGGGCTGAGAATGGACATCGAGGTTTTGGCAGTTGGTGTGAAGAACTGGTCTTACTACTTACCCTCTGTACAAAATTAGTGTTTTAACCAGTGAAGTATTAGGGATTTATTGTCGGTTCCATTTTTTTCCCCAAATGTGACTGATGGCTCTAGAAAAATGTTCTAGATATTATTTGCCTTTAACCTAACTACTTAAAAATCATGTTCCTGACACAAATATGGTTGCCCTTCAACTGGAATGAACAGGGGTTAGAGCCAGTAATTCAGTATGCTCTAGTCTTTCAGTTGAAATAATACTGTCAATCTTTTAGAAACTATATTATATGAAATAATTTCATCTTCATATTCATGAAGTCTTCATCACAAATTATGTTTTGAGGACTAGGATCCTTCTTCTGGTCTCTTGGTTGGTCTTTTCTGTTTCCATCTTTGTTTTCTTATAATCCACTCTATACACATTAGTCAGAGTGACCTTTGCAAACACAAATCGAATTTGGCCATTTCTCTCTGAAGATTGTATAATGCCTCCCCTTCATCTTCTAATAAGAAGCAAATGCTTTATCTTATTTCTTGTCTGTCCCTGGGTTTCCTCTCATGTTGATCTGCAGCTCACGTGCTGTTCTGCAGTCCAATTGCATTCCCCCTCTACTCAGCCAAGGCTCAACTTTTCCAGCCTCTGCCTCTATGCTTGCTGTTCTGTCTGCTTTTTCTTCCTAAGTCCTTTTACCCCCACATTGTATATTAAGCATCTAATGCTAAATATCACATCTTTTCCATCTTGGTTTACAGATTTTCCCTTAGAGCTAGGCTTTCTCTAACACATTTCTTGAAAATAGTCTCAATGCTTATGTTGTAGTGCAAGAATTATTTATTTTTCCCATTGCACTGATCAAAATATGTAATATGAAGTATATTTATTTTTCTGGCTCTGTGCCCACTCATTCCACAAGTATGTCCTGAATACCTGTTCCATGATGCCACTGGGTATTGTTGAATAAGTGAGAAAAAAATCATATGAAAGTGTTCATCCAGCTTACATTCTCTTGTGGAGAGATAGATGGTTAAAAAACCCAAATGAGTAAGTTATACAGTATATCAGGATGCTGCATATTCTTTGATTTCAGAAAATGGAAAGAGCAGAGTCATGAGATCCAGAAGATGCTCTGCCAGTGACAATGGTGGGCACATGACACGCTAAAGAAGTCTTATTTTGTGATGCTGTAGCCATCATAACATCATAACTCGAGCCATTATTCATGTTTGTGGTGATCTTTGATGGTTAATCTTGACTGTGTCAACTTGATTGTCTTAGGATCTGCAGAGGACCATGTAACAGCTCTTGTGTCTGATTGGGTCATGGAGGTGTGAACTGAGTACCATATTTGGTCCCTTGCCCCTTCCTCTGTGCTGTCTGGCTGCCATGAGCTAAGCAGCTTTGGGATGCCACACCTTTCCACCATGCTGTTTCTGTCTTGGAGTTAGCTGACCATGAACTGAATCCCTGATAACCGTGAGTCAAATTAAACCTCTCCTCCTTCAAATTGCGCATGTCAGGTATTGTGCCCTGTTCACAAGTAAGCTGATTGTTATAGAAACTATGTAGTACTTGATAGTGATAATAATTAGCTTTGTTATTTTTAGGTACTTAATTATACTCTACCACTTATCATGATTTGAGCTACAATAACAAAATCTTTCAATTCAGGGAGGTCGGCTTTTTAATTTCCTTTTTAAACCTAATTTATCTTTCATCAACAATAATTATACATACTAATGGGGGTACAATGTGATACTGTGATATGTGATGTTTGTATACACTAATGGATGATTATATTGAGGTAATATATCTTGCAACTCTTCCATTTTGAGGTCATCTTCACTGTATTGATTGTTTCCTTACAGAAATTTCTTAGTTTGATTTAATTCTACTTGTATATATTTGCTCTTGTTGTTGAGCTTTTGGAGTCTTATCCAATAAGTAATTGCCTAGGTCAATGTCTTGAAGTGTTTTCCCCTGGTATTTTCATTGTTTCAGAACTTGCATTTAGGTCTCAGCCATTTTGAGTTGATTTTTGTATAGGATGTGTGGTAAGGTGTTGTGTTTTATTCTTCTGTGTATAAATATCTAGAATCTTTAGCACCACTTATAAATGTTTTCTTTTCTCTGACATATATATTTTAGCATCTTAGTTGAGAATCAGTTTTGTGTTGATTCCTACATTAATTTCTAGAATTTATGGTTTATTTTGAATATTTTTATACCGATATTATAGTGTTTTGCTTGTTACAGCTCTGTAGTATGATAGTATGTTTTGAGATGAGGTATTGTGCTGTCTCCAGTTTTGTCCTATTTGCTAAAGATTTCCGTGACTACTTGAGGTACATTGTGTTTTTGTATGAATTTTAGGGTCACTTTTCTATTTCTGAGAAGAATTCCATGGTACACTGAAGGAGATTATATTGTATCTGGCTTAATTGAAATTGAGCACTCCTTACTGAAACATAAATTCAAGGCAGTGTCATAGGATTCACTGCCCTGAGTTTTGGAGTACTGACAGCTATTGACAGGTTTAGCTAAGGAGATTATGGAGTTCAAGTTGAAAGTAGCCCCTCCTCCAAGAACCAAGCCAGTGAGAGCCAAGGAATGGCTGCAGCTTAGAACCTGAGTCAGAAGTAATTATTTAGTCTGGGAGAGAATGGCAAAGCACATATCAAACTTATAAATGACATTTCTCTCTCTGAGTTGATAAGATATGCAGAGAGTTGGCCCAGTAGTGAAGTGGTAGAGATAGAGAGGAGCTGTAATGGTAGGAGACAGAGGAAGGCCCTTGCTTTAGCAGAAACTTGAAGGAACTTCTGGGAAATAGGAATCCAAGAGAGTAAACATAGGTAAATTGGCCAAAAAACTGAGGAATAGAGAAGGTTGCCAAGGCTATATATTTGTAAAAATATTGTTGGGGTTAAAATGCAGTATTTTTATATTCAATGTAACAAATTAAGTATAAGTGTTGCTTCTAATTCCAGATAGTGGTTCACGGAAAAGCACCACTCTGTAGACAGTAGGTTTGTCTCTCATGAAGAACATAGATCTGAATGAAGCAGATGTTATTGTTGGCAATGCACAAGGGAATCTGAATGTCCTTTTAGAGAGACAAATGTCACAGTAATCCCAAGTTTATATACTACATATGTGAAATCGAACCAAATTTAAATTTTCATTTGAAAATGCCTGTACACGTATGCAGATATACACTTTTTCCACCAGATAAAAAGAGAATAACTTGAAGATATGGTTCTCTAGCTTAGCATATTTTACATTGATTTCCAAGTTTCTGAAAATTGATGATGTCCTAAAAGTTGCCTTTATCATTAATTACAAGGATTTAATAAGTATATTATTTCCCAACAATTTCAGTATCCCATGGAAATTTGATACATTGTGGAAAATTGCTGAAAGTTATTATAAAACTTGCTCAGGGTAAATTTACTTAGAGTCTAGTTTAATTTTTCTTCTTGTCTAGAGTTGTATATTATGACTCAAATAATATTAAAATTTGATGGAAATGCCTAGTATTGATGTATATGTTATTTTCCATTGCTACTTGTTTAAGGAGTTTTCTTATAAGGAAGCAATATAGAAATAAAACCTTACTTTAGTAGGCACTGGATTTCATTTATGGGCATGGAATTTATTATGCATAGGTAAAACTGAGTAATTCATTTAAAAGACTCATATCACAGTGACATATGTGCACCCATGTTTATAGCAGCCCAATTTGTGATTGCTACATCTTGGGAACAACCCAAAGTGTCCATCAACTGGAGACTGGATAAAAAAGCTGTGGTTCTTCTACAGAATGGAGTATTACTCTGCTATAAAAAATGATAAGTTTGAATCATTTATACTTAAATGGACATACCTTGAGGATATCCTCATAAGTGAAATAAATAGGGCACAGATAGGTATATATCGCATCTTTTCTCTGGTATGAGAAAATAAAGATGTAAATGAATCCTAGAATTGTATGTTATATATTGTGAATTAGAATATGCTCAAAGTAAAATAGGGTGAAGGAGGAAAAATGATGAGATTATAACAAAAAAGAAAGGAAACAAACTTTATGTATGGGGGGGCGGTAGGGTGGGTAGGGCTGTGGGAAAAAATGAGAATTAAGTTGTGTCTTATACTGGTACAAATCCCCATTATGGAGTATAATCATGATGCATATATGTAATGTACCAACAAAGATAAAAAAAACACAAAACAAAAAAACTGAGTAATTTGTGATGGGCCAAAGGAAGAAACAGGTCTGAGAATATATGATGCATGACACCTTTTCCTAAGATTTTTTTGCTGACATTACTTTAGAAAGTTTCCTTTCAGACCTTGGAGATAGATCACCACCATGGAATACCAGTTCTTTCTTACACATAGTGCAAGACCAGTGTAATATGGTTAAATATTAATATGAACACACACTGTTCTGGGTTAGACAAATATAGATTGCAATCCAGTTTCTGGGGTTTAGCTTTCTAGTCTTCAGTTTTAGTTAACTGCATTAAGTATTGTTATCCACGTGGAACATGTAAATAATATGAGTATTTACCGTGTATAGCATAATTTTGAATATGATTTGAAATAATCAATATCAAGCAATAAATTGTTAGGCACACAGAAAGTAACAAGCCCATTAGATATTATTTTATTATCATCAATTTTCATGGGCTTTTTCTGATACTATGTATAGTTCTGAAATTATTAATAGCTGACTTGCATATATTTCCAAGTGTTGAGTTTCTTGAATTTTGTCACATTTCTTAGTGACTAAAATAAGGTGGAATTTTAACATGTTACCATGTGGACTAAATATTTTCATTAAACAACAGTCTCTTGATGACAATAAAAAAGATCAGAGAAAGATCTAGACTTTGGTTCTAATACATATCTCACATTTAAATGTGGGGGTCATATAATTATTATAATATCTAACCATTCCAGCAGGCTTAGTACTGTGGTATCTGAATTTGCCTCTATGTCTTCAAACTAGTTCTTCAACTTGCTAAAACAATATCTCCTTGGGGCTGGGGATGTGGCTCAGTGGTAGAGAGCTTGCCTGGCATGCATGTGTGAAGCCCTAGTTCAATCCTAGTATTTCCAAAAGTAAAAAATAAAATACCACCTAAAGTGCAAAATATAGTAACTTAAAAGTTCTTACTGCAAGAATGGGTTAGTTAAGTTTTCCAAGTAGCTGTGGAGAAGTATTTGTGTGTTTATTATAGCTGTGACCAATATGGGTAACCTAGCTAACTTGTTATCTTTTTTAACTTAAAAAAGTTAAAAAAATTTTAATGGTACATTTGCAGTACATAGTGATCATAGTCATCTTTTGGAGGATAAGGCATCTCATTCTTATTTTGTGCCTTCTATCACAAATGGCTATAGGTACACAGCCTACTCTTCACGCTTAGTGAGTGGAAGTTTGGAAACTAGATATGCTAAGTTGTACAGAGGAAAGCCACAACTTCCCAACTCCCAGCTCAGCTCAGCAGCACCAAGCCAGGCCAGTCAGAAAGCTCCCTCTCCTCCTGCCTCTGGCTTCTGGCTGGCTTTTCCCCTTGGCTGAATACAGAATGAGACTACAAGGGGAAAAGGTGATGAAGAACATGGAATGCATCCTCTCTGGGGACAGAACAGGTTAGAGAAATGGGGAGAATGGGCCTCGGTGATCAAGTGGATGGTAATCAACAGGCAGTCTGAGTGTCTAATGATCTGTCTGTGGTTGCTTAATTATCAGGGTGACAGTCAGCTAGAAACTGATACACGACCACTGGATCTGTGGATGCTCCCTCTGATTCCATGGAAAGATCTGGCACTGAGAGAGATGCATCTACAAATCCTGCAATCAAGTCAACAAACTCTCCCCGGCGGTGCACGCGTCCGCTTACAGAGGAGAGTGGCGTGCTAAGCAGAGGGAAGAGACAGAGGCTCTGCCCAGCATGCAGCACACTCTCCAGAGTACGGGCTGCAGGCCTGAGGGTGAAGTGCCTGTATTTATGGTGCTGCTGGGAGCCCAGTAAAGCTCAACAAGGGCAGGGCTTCTTGTGCCACTGCGTCCCTTCCCACAGGAAAGAGTAAAAAGGTGCAAGGGAACAAGACACGGAATCCTGCCATGTGACATTTCACTTGAAGATAAATGTCTCAGATGTCCAGTGTTTTGCGATGCTCAGTCTTATCCCGTTACTTTCTATGTAGCTGCAATAAACTCTAAAAACACATATTCTTATCCCCAAATACACAAGGTAAAAATTAATTCTAATTTCCAGCAATCCTTTTATTAGTCCTCTTTAGAAAAGGAAGGCAATAAACATATATTGATTTCTTACAGATTATGAAGTTCTATAGGCACTTTTTCTCAATTCTAGAGGGGAGAACACTATTGATTCAGATTTGCCAACTTTTTAAATATAATATGGACAGAGAGGATGGATCAAAGACTTGAAGATAAACCCACTGGACCCATAACACAGTCCAGCATCCTCAATCTATTTCTTTGGAATATGCTGCCTTGCTAATTATTAGATGCAATACATATCTCCAAGAAAATTCCTCCTTAATTACTATGATTGTTCACATTTCTTTCTTGAATTCCCATAGCACTTACAGTGTGTATCAAAAATTCTTGTTTTTTCCCACTGGTTAATAATTATTATTTTGTCTCAGCAATAGAATTTCATGTCCTTTGAGTCTAGCAGACTTCAGAAGAAGCATATAGCAAAGCCAATAGGATCCTTTTAAATTTGTGGTTTTCCAGGCATCTCCCAGGATGTAGAATGAAGAGGCATTTATAGACACTGCTGAGCTACACAAGAGCCTGAAGGAGATGTGAGAAGACTTAACGAAGTATATGAAACTCTAAATTTTAGCTTTAGGAAAATATCACACAGGCTACCTCCAGTTTTAAGATATACAAGATACAAGGGCAGGGGAGTTAGCTCAGTGGTTTCGGTGCCTGTCTTGCAAGCGCAAGGACTGGGTTCGATCCCCGGTAACCACATACCATACTGGGTGTGGAGACTCACGCCCAGCAGCAACCAGTACCACATACCACAGTGCCGGGCGTGGTGGCTCACGCCTGTAATCCCAGCACTCAGGAGGCAGAGGCAGGAGGATTGCTGTGATGTGAGTTTGAGGCTGAGCTCAGGGCCAGCCTGAAC
>PVIR01026857.1:0-23473 GCA_004026965.1 Petromus typicus | reverse complement strand
TGGAGACCCACACCCAGCAGCAACCAGTACCACATCCCACAGTGCCGGGCGTGGTGGCTCACGCCTGTAATCCCAGCACTCGGGAGGCAGAGGCAGGAGGATTGTGATGTGAGTTGGAGGCTGAGCTGGGGCCAGCCTGAACCACAAAGCGAGACCCTGTCTCCAAAAACCTAAAAAAAAAAAAAAAAAAAAAAAAAAAAAAAAAAAAAAAAAAAAAAAAAAAAAAAAAAAACCAGCGCAATTGAACACAATAACGGCTTTCAGTGATATAGCCTGCTGCTATGTATGTGCCGTAGATTTGTCACGGCTGTTGTGGGAGGACGGTGACAAGAGGAGCCTTTATCCTTTACTTGTCTCTTAGCAACCAGACACCGAAACAAAGCACCTGTGCTTAAGGGGGGTAAAACCCTGAAGCAAAAAGGAAACGGAATAGAGTGCCACTTGAGGTTGCTTTGACACCAGTGGGATAAGAAGGAACATTTGTTTACTATGCAAACGCCAGGTAGAACAAAGATAGTGGTAGCCATTGGTAAATTCATAATCTGATTTCAGGCTCCTAGGAACCAGGAGAGAAAATGCAGAGAAAGCTTACATATGCATTGGAATACATTAGCTTAAGTCGTGAAGTGTATGGAAAATTACATATAGGAGAAATAGTTTGTTTTGTATTTTGATCTCATTGAAACTCAAAATTTATGTACCAAATTTATGTATAAAAAGATAAAAAAAAATTGTACTATTGGATATTGTACATGTGTAGTTAACATGTATGTTTGTTAAAGTCCTTAAGCTGCCTGAAGTTCATCAGTTTTGGTATTGGTACTTCAAATGTAGGTTTACCTGGGAACCCAATAATTTTTTTTTTTTTTTAAGTTTTTTGAGACAGGTTCTTGCTTTGTAGTTCAGGCTGGCCCTAGACTGTGTAGACCAGGCCACCCTCGAACTCTTGGTAATCCTTTTGCATCTGCCTCCCAAGTGCTGGGATTATAGGCGTGAGCCACCATGCCTGGCTTGGTGGTGTGTGGTACTGAGATCAAACTCGGTACCTTGAGCTTGCTAGGCAGACGCCTGAACCTCTGAGCTAAATCCTTAGCCCAGACTGAACCTACTAAGCCATGTTCTATCATTTGGCTACATCTTCAGACCTTTCTTTAAAATATTGAGAAGAGCCGGGTGTGGTGGCTCATGCCTGTAATCCCAGCACTAGGAGACCGCCGGGGTATTGCTGTGAATTCAAGACTAGCCTGAGCTACAAAGTGAGCTCAGGATCAGCCTGAACTACAAAAGCGACACCCTGTCTCAAATTTAAAAAAAAAAGCTAAAATATTGAGACAGAGTCTTGCTAAGTTGTGCAGGCCGGCCTTGAATTAGAGTGTTCTGTCTTTTACAGTTGATTTGCTATGTGGAATTCCAGGCCCCTAATTAAAATTGTTAATACGGCCCAAAACAGATTAATACAAGCTCTTCATGGATTAACTCTAGTTAAGAACTGGTGTATAATTCTACGTCTGTCTTAACCCTGAGTTTTATCTCAAGCACCACAAGAGAACCAAAAAAGAGAAGAAAACTTGTTCAATGAAACTTATAAATGGGTGACTGTCACCACTATTTCTCTTTTTGGCCAGATTGTTCCCCCCCCCCCCGGGCTAAAACCCATAGCCTTCCCTGTATTCGCAAAATGCTATATAGCTGGGCTACCTTTCCAGCTTCTTGTTGCCTGAAAATAAATGAATAGGTAAATGACACTCACTGTGAAATTACTAGAGCCATCGTGTGGCAGTTCTGTTTGTGAAGCTCCTTATAACCAGCATTCAGGATAGTTAGAACTGCTGACCTGTGTAACCAGCAGCTGGCAAACGTTCTGCTCCTGTTCTTGGGTAACATCTGTGTTGCTTGTTTTGCCAGTCTTGAAGACACAGTGGGCCTCCACGTGGGAAGAGACACTGGTTACCTTCCCAGGCCGCCCTGGGGCACTTTGACACCCATCATCACACAGGATTGAAGGCAACATCCAAAGCAAATCTACCTTTCTCCAGGACCACAGGTAGGACATAATATCACATCCACCTCCAGGGACATCTGTGCACATTTACAAATGACTAGTGGGTCCTCTTTGGGTTCTGGGAGCATGCCCCTCTTTGTAAATTACATTCATAAGTTTAAAACCAACAGGAGCTCTTTCACTGTAGACATTTTGGTAGCTTTTCATACCTCCTAGAATCTCTAGGATCATTTATGGTGGCCTTTTGTTGCCACGGTGTCTGGCGTAATAAATTGCCCTCTCAGTCACACATCACACATCCTTAAAATGAGCAGTGACTGGTTACCACTGGTCTCTCCTGGAAACAGCATCTCAGTCTGGGCCCAGCTGTGCATTATGCTCTGGCTCCTGGGTCCCCTGCAGTCTTACTTATTTATTCATTCTTTTGGTGGTACTGGGGATTGATCTCAGGCCCTTGTACTTGTCAGGAGGCACGGTGCCACTGAGCTAAATCCCCAGCCTCCTAGTAGTCTTTGGAGTCTGTCCAGAGCATGGGGCAAATCTAAGACTTCTGGTAGATTTCCACTTGAGGAGCTCTGGAGAGCCTTGTTGTAGTCCCTTGGCAGACGGCAGGGGGCTGGAGGAGGGCCTGTCTTCCGCTGGAGATGGACTGAGGACAGTGGGGGCTGGGCATCATGTGGAGGGTCTGCTGAATGCCGTGCATGGTGCAGCAGCTCAGCGGAGTGCTGCTTTGTATCCCTGGCCAGTGTGTCAACAGTAAAGTGAACGTATCCAGGAATCAGCACTCTATGAATTATTTAAAGTCACCTCTTTGAGAAGCAAAACAAAAGCCTCTTGGAATCTCTTGGGTTACAGAAAACCAAAATAAAAATCACATATGCCTTCAGTTATTAATAGGCATTACCAGAATACTCCTTTTTCCTTCAGCGTTACAGATATCACTGGTAATAACTAAGATAAGCTTTTCTACTTTTCAAAGAAAATTATCCTAGAATTTTAGAAAACAGTTGAGTCAGAACCTTCATGTCCCTGAGTGGTCATAGAGAATTAGTCTAATTGGCCGACAGAATGGTCTCCACAAAAATAATCCTGTTAACTAAGAGTAGATTGAATCAACTTCTGCAGTTATTGGACCTGGCATCATTTTTTCTGTGGTTACCTGGGATTGAAGTGGCACTGTGCTTTCCTAGAGATTTTTGTACCTCAGTTTTCTGATACCACAGGACTTCATCTAGAGCTTTTTATTTATCAGACCTTTTTATTTATCTTATTTTGAGAAGTGTCTTGCATAGCTGGCCATGAAATTCAAATCTTCCTACCTCAGCCTCCTGAGAAGATGGGATTATAGACATGCACCACCACACCCAGGCTTGGTTTTTAAGATGCTCTTTCTACCTCATTGTCTTCTTCTGTTGCAGTTCTATGCAGAGAGAATTCCCTGTTTTTATTTCACTTTCTTATATATGCCATAAAATTTCTTTATTTTTTCATTTTTGTCCTGTGACTACATGTAGAAATGCTCTCTCTTGGAAGTCCTGTATTCTTTTATTGATGAAGCTCAGTGGTTCTGAGCTTTATTACATTTTAAAATTATCTTTGTATGATAACTGAAGGTTAGGATAAAAAATAGAAGCAGAAGTTACTGGGAAAAGAGAGCTCATCAGTGGTAGTGTAAGGTGTTTTCATTGAGAAGACTCACCAGCTCTTCACTTGTTTTGCACCTGGTGTTTTCTGTCCTTGACCGTGAGCTCCATCGCGGATTGGAACGCTCCTTGTTTATAGAAGGGAGTTCCCGTGGGTGAGATGTATTCTGATGTGTTTGGAAGATCACAACATTCTTGTTCTTAATACTTTATTTTTAAAAGCAGAACATTACTGGGCCGGGGATGTAGCTCAGTGGTTACAGCACCTTTGTTGCAAGCACAGGGTCCAGAGTTCAGTCCCAGGGAACCACATATAACAATGCCGGGTGTGGTGACTTATGCCCACCAGTACCAGTACCATATATCACAGTGCCGGGCATGGTGCCTCACGCCTGTAACCCCAGCCCTTCTGAGGCAGAGGCAGGAGGATTGCTGTTTGAGGCTTGCCTGGGCTACATAGTTAGTGGTACTAAGGATTGAACTTGAGATCTTGGCTTGTGAAGCAGGTGCTAGAACCACTGAGCTAAGTACCTGGCACAGAACATTGTAGTTTTTAAGTATCCTAGGTATCAGTACCCACAGTCCATATTGTTTCTGATGTCATGACAACTACATTAGACTTTCTAGGGACAAATTTGATCTGCATTAAAGTGCCAATTTGTTTGTTTATCGTTAAACAGTGACTATATATCTACTGTGAAAAATGATTCATATAAGTAGAATAACTATAGAGCTATGTTTGTCAGAGCTGTCAATGTGACAGACAGCTAAGTGTTCCTCTTGTTAAGTGGTGGTAGTAGTACTAATTTCATGATTAAGGGTTTGTACCATTTTAGTTGTGTTCACATATGTTGCCAGCAGAAACCTAATATGTGGTGTTTGAAAATTGCTAAGTAATGCTTCTTGATTAAATGACTAATGTCAATAGGAATCTACATAATCCTGTTTTAAAAGGAACCGCTATTGCCACTATCCACTTGAGAGTCATAAGCTGCCCTAACTTGTCTTCGAGTCACGGAAGAGTGTGATCAAACCTATTTCACCATCAGACTTACAAGATGGATGTTTCCAGTTTGTCCCATGGTAAGTCCCAGTGCGATGTTTTCCAGAGAATCAGCCTCATGCCCCCCGTGTGGGGTGGGCTAGAGTAGCTGTGCTGCCACTCCATTCTTACGGTGCTGAAGGGGCCAGAGAGTGCTGTGTGGAAGTCCGCTCCCTGCTGTGTTGCCTGTGGGAAGAGGTGCTGCGTAATTGGACTCATGAATTCTGTTGCGATAGGGAGATGATCTCAGAGTTAGCTTTCCCTACTTGGAAAGTGAGACCAGGGTATTTTCTTGACAGATGCATGACTTGGCATCATTTTTTCTGGCTGTCAGTGGCATTGTGCTTTCCCAGGGGTTCTGTACTTCAGTTCTTGTGATCCTGAGGGAATTCGGAGCTAGGATGGAAGATGTGTATGTGACATGAATGTGGGCTTCTGGTCAGCTCTGGGTTGTCGTGTGTTCTCTTTTTTTCCAGAAAGTCCACTTTCTGGGGATTCAGTCTGCAGTCATGAAGAAGAGGTAGAGACGGAAAGGACAGTGGCTGACTCCCCAAGAAATGACCGAGTATGGAGAATGTATTTCCTTCCACACACTTAAATGTAGCGTCTACCACGTAGGCACATTTCCACATAGACAGACTTGTCTGTAGGACTGCTTAAAGGAAGTGAAGCCCTGTCCAAGGGCTGAGTTTATAGTGGAACCTATCACAATGATGAATGATTCCATTCCGTTGAAAGTTACTGCAGTTTTTTAATAATTACCAAGCAGTTTTACCCTCATGGTACCACATGCTGTTAATGCTCAGTGTTCTCAAAGAAACAAAATGAAACTTATTTTCTCAAAAGACCCTGTTCACCTTTCCTCATATACCAAATATAGACAGCATATAGGAGGATTAATTGGAGGAATAAATAAGACCAAAAAAAAGTTCCTGTCCTGTGAGATGAGTTCATGTTTGAGATGTGCCGTTGAATGCATAAGTGGAATAGATAAGTAATGTGGGTGCAGAGAAGGACCACTGAATGCTGTCACTGACAGAGAGTTCACGTGTCTGTGTAGGTATTGGGTCCCCTGTGCTTAGTCTGTGGAGATTGGTGGACATACTGATCTTGTGGCTCAAGAGAGCATGTGCTGTGGTTTAGGACTCGGGGCCCGTTGAGGATCTGGCTGTGGATGGCCTCCAGGTGGAAGAACCTTTAGTGAATCCGACACGGAGAAGCGTACTGAGTGATATGATGGTGAAGACCTGCCAGACCCTGGCCACAGTAGGTACGACCGTCATGTTCCCTGCAGCTTCATGTAGAGTATGCATGTCTTCCCTAATATACTTTCATCTTTTGTGGTAGGCTTTATTTCCTTTGTAATTTTTTTGTTTCTTATAGCACTGGGTATTAATCCTGGGCCTTTGCACTGAGCTACATTCCTGTGCCTTAGAAATGTTTTTTTTTTTTAAACTTTGAGACAGTGTTATTAAGTTGCCTTTGCCTGGACAGAGCTTGTATATTTGATTCTCCAGGCTTAGCTTCCCAGCATGCTGAGATTGAAGACATACTGTACTGTGTCTGATTTTTCTCTTTTGTATTGCTAGTGCTATATACTAATCCTGAGGTCTGGAGTATACTGTGCTTAGGCCTTACCTCTGAGCTACATCCCTGCGTACTGTGGTCATTTGTAATATGTGGTTCATATTCAGCCTTCTCTTGCTGAAATATATGTTCAGCCTTAGTCTTTGACATAAGGACTCATAAACTCTCTAGATGGTGTCCTGCCACCTTGTAGCTGAATCTGATGTACACTACTATTGATTGATTGGTTTTTTGAGACAGTGTGTCACCTTGTGGTGCAGGCTGGCCTCAAAACTCATTGATCCTCTGGCCTCAGCCTCCTGAGTGCTGGGATTATAGCTGTCATTTATTTATTTTTCACTCTAATATTTATGAGTCATTGGTTTAGTTTATTTTCCTGTTGTACTACGGATGGGACCCAGGCCCTTGTGCATACCAAGAAGATCTCCATTACTGAGCTGTGTTCCCAATCTACTGGGTTAGTTTACTCTCTGACCAAAATCTCTAGTTTATTTCTCTAATTAGTTAAAATGTTAGAACTTTGTGAATAAGATTGGGACATTAGTTAGCAATTCAGGGATTAGAGATTACCAGTTTTGGGATCACCCTAAAGCCTTGTCTGTCTTTAGTCTACCTGAGACAAGTTCATTGTTTTCAGTAGAATATGCCTGGATCATATAAAGTTTTGTTGTTGCTTCATGGATGTGTCTTTCCTGTGTATAGGATGTCAGACACCCATCAAACCCAGTCCTGTGTCTTGCTTGAAAGAGGAATTAATGACTGGGCAGAAAGGAGTACTCCAGGGTGAGTGCTTGGGAAGTACAGCCCGTACTGTAATGGGTTCATAGAGGGGAAACTTTCCTTTTAGTTACTTTCTTGTTATTGGTACAAAATATGTGACACTCACAAGTGAAAGGAGGAAAGGTTCATTTTGGCTTATGGTTTGTATAGGTTTCAGTCCGTATTTGACAGGCTCCAAGCAGGCTAGCATGATAGAGGAAAAACGCCCATGGCAGGGCGGGGAGAAAGCAGCACAGTGAACTGTCCTTCCTTTCCTTTTATATTTCATCCAGACTTGATGCTCATTGGTTGGGCCTTTCCATTATTCACACAGAACTATGCTAAACCAATCAGAAGATTGTTAACATACCCATAATCCAGAATCACCCATGATCAGCTGCCTCCCCTATAAGTGCTTGAGTCATTCTGGGGACATCTAGATAGGAGCCGTATCAGAGGTTCTGAGAGACCCTCTCAGAAGTTATCTTTAACTCTCTAGTTCCCATTTGTCTCTCTTTCAGTGGTATGTAACATCAGGAAACAATATAATGTGTTTCTTCAGATTTATCATTTCCATGTATCTTTCCCTTTCTCTCCCTGCATCTCTCTCTTCTGTTTTTCTTTCAAGGATACTGAGTTTTGAACCTTTGAGCAATTGCTCTACCACTGAGCTACAACCCTATCCTTTTATTTATTAGTGTCGAGACAATGTCCTGCTCAGTTACTCAGCCTGATTCAGACTTTATAGATCTCCCCTTTTCATCCTCCCATTTAGCTGGGATTTTAGACATGTACCACTATTCCCAGCTTATTTTTGATGTTTTGATATTTGTTTTTTACCCATGATAGCATTTTTTTCATTATCATGTATTAACTTTCACAGAATTAATGTTTAACATTGAAGTTGTGACCTTACTGTTGCTGAATTTCTCACTCCAAATATAATTGCTACTTTTGTCATGTTTTGGTTTTGGTGGGGGTGGGTACTGGGAATTGTACTCGGGGCCTTGCCTTGCCAGGCAGGTGCTGTGCCACTGAGCCACATCCTTGTCCTTTATTTATTTTTTTAATCCTGGTTTTTGAGATTGAACCCAAAGTCTTTCTACTACTGAGCTAGCTTCCAGCCACTGTTAAAATTATTATTGTGAGACAGGATGTTGCTAAGTTGATCAGCTCCTTTAATATGCTATTCTATTTCTTTTTTCAAGCCTAAATATTTTTTTCACTTTTTTGTCTGTTTCAGAATTGGAAATGCAGTTACAAACCAAAGACTCAGCACTTCAGCAGGATTTTTTGACTGAATATGATTATGGTGGGATACAACTGGTAAAGTGCATTTCTTTTGCATATTGAGGGTAGTTTGAGAATTCCATGTCAGTAAATCAAAATGTGGGGAGATACTTGACAAAATAGGTTTCCCATGATAGGGACAGTATCTCTGAACATACACTTTGATAACTATGAATGTAGGAGGTATACAAAGTTTGCGAAGCTTGTTTTCCTTCCCCCAAATAGCATCACTAGGTCAACTGGGAAGACACAGTTCTTTTAAGTAGATCTATCTCCAGCACTCCTTAGAGCACACAAAAGATGAATACAGCAAGACTCAGGCCCCACTTGAGCTTCCCCTGAAGCTGTGCCCCTCATATAGGTGAAGAATTACCCTAAAATGTATCTCAGTGTTTTGGTAATGATATGAATCTTCTCTTTGTGTGTGCTGTTAAATATTTATTTTTGAACAGTCTGACAGATGGTGAGGCAGGTGACACTGCCTTTTCTCAAAAGATTTAGTCGTAAATCATGATTTAGCAAGTCTTTGTAACATGCTCAGGAGCTAGGATGCGAAGAGCTCTGAGCCTTTCCTGGTTAGAGGTGCCAGGAACTGTACAGTTGGGAGGAGAGCCACAGAGAGGGAGTGGTGGAGATGTCCTTGTAACTTTGAACACTGGATATGGGCTGAGAAAACCGCAAGAGTCCATAAGCGTTGGTGTCATTTCCTTACTCACTGGTGTCCATTGGTGGAGGGAGATATTACTTAGCCCACGCTAGTATTTCTGTGATGGTTTAGAACTCAGTGACCTTTGAGGATGTGGCTGTGGATTTCACCAAGGAGGAGTGGACTTCACTGGACCCAACTCAGAGAAACCTTTACAAAGATGTGATGCTGGAGAACTACCAGAACCTGTCAACAGTAGGTAAGATTGCATTCCTCGTGGCCTCTTAGAGAACAGAAATGTATTATATACTTACTGGTTCCAGGATTAGTAATGTCAGTGCAGGATACAGTGAGAATATGATCTCTCTCAACACAATTTAATCTGCATGGTTGTTCTCAACTAAATGGCTCTATAACATTGCCATCCTAATAGAAATGTACATTCTGAATTCTTTCTTTTTAAACCCATATCTTAACCCTTTCACATGAATTTGTTTCGCTGTATAGATGAGAATCACTGTTGTTTTCTTATGAAAACTTCTTATACTTCATATTTTTTTTTCAGTTAAATGCATGAAGTCTAGGACTGTTAAACTCCTTTAGAGGTTTTTTAAATGTGTGCTTAAGCCTGAGGATTTCAGAAGAAAACAAATCTTAAGATACTCAAATTTGTATTTTGAGCTGTGTAGAAGTAATTTGAATCCTTTCATTAAAGACATTGTTTTGGGGCTGGGGATTTAGCTCAGTGATGCTAGCGCCTGTCTTGCAAGCACAGAGGCTGGATTCCATCCGTGGTAACCACATACAACAATGCTGGGTGTGATGACTGTCGTGCACCAGCAGTCAGGACCACATACCACAGTGCTGGATGGGCATGGTGGCTCACACCTTTAATCCCAAGCATTTGGGAGGCAGAGGCAGGAGGATTGCTGTGAGTTCATGACTGAGTTTAGGATCAGCCTGAACTACAAAAGTTAGACCCTGTCTCAAAAAAACCAAAAAACAAAAACCCACATAGTTTTCAACTGGGCATGGTGCCACATCCCTATAATCTCAGCATTCAGGAGGCAGAGGCAGAAGGATTCCTGCAAGTTCAAGGCCAGTTAGAATGGCTGAACTCTATCTCAAAAAAATACAGTTTTCAGGGACTAGGAGTTTGGCTCAGTGGCACCGCATCTGCCTGGCAAGTATAGGGTCCTGAGTTTAATTCCTGGTACACACACACCCAAGAAAAGTATGGTTTTCTATCACAGAAACATTTTTCGACTCTTATTGGAACCTGTAACATGAAAGTATCATTCCCTCTGTGTAGGACGTCAGCTGTTGAAACCCAGCCTCATCTCTTGGTTGGAGGAAGAAGTAGAGTTGACCATAGTGGAGCGAGGATTTCTCCAAGGTCAGCATTTATAAAAAAATGTTATCAGCTAATTGAACATGGTTGAAAAATAATGGGAAAACTTAAAAGCCTGTTTGAAATGTGAAGGCTCGCCATTATTTTATGCAAGTCTTTGTAACAGTCACACTAATGACTTGAACTGTGTTCCTCTGTGAGCTTAGGGTTCTAATTGTGTGGCTATGTCTTACCTTCTTCTCTGGTTATATTGTTCCTGTTCATCGTTCATATTCATCTTCCTAGAAAAGAATTACTAAATAAACTTCTGCATTTTAACTTAACCTCCCTTATTGTTGTGTAAACCCTTTCATGTTTTTTTGTCTCACTTCAGAATGGGAAATGCACCTTAAAACCAAAGGTCCAGTGCTTGAGAAGGATATTTTTTGGTCAGATACATCAAATGGAACAAAACAGGTAAGAGTTACTGTGGTTATTTCTTGGTTTCGGATTCAAGGAATACACCTGGGGATGGTGGTGCACACCTGTAATGTTAGGGCTTGGGAGACCAGGCGGTGAGTTCAAGAACAGTCTAGACTAGAATTCTATCTCAAAAAAAGGGGGAAGACCAGGAGTTCTATCAGCACTAATGAGAAATATTTAAGGGACCTTCACTCTCACTTCACTTCACTTAGAAATATGTCCCACACCTGATATGAAATTTGGTACAGGGCTGAGGAGTTAGCTCAGTGGTTCCGGCGCCTGTCTTGCAAGCGCAAGGGCCTGGGTTCAATCTCCGGTAACCACATACCATACTGGGCATGGAGACTCACGCTCAGCAGCCATCAGTACCACACACCACTGTGCCGGGCATGGTGGTTCGTGCCTGTCATCCCAGCACTCGGGAGGCAGAGGCAGGAGGATTGCTGTGATGTGAGTTTGAGGCTGGGCTCAGGGCCAGCCTGAACTATGAAGCGAGACTCTGTCTCCAAAAAAAGAAAAAAAAGAAATTTGGTACAGGGAATCCTTTATTTATGAACTTAATGTATTCCTAAGGACTGGTTATAAATCAGTTTGGTCAGTGAAGGCTGAGCCTCCTCTGCCCAGCCTTCAGATTCTCCCTCCTGCATACAGGCAGATCTCAGTGTCCTTAGACGTTGCCCCAAGATCTCTTGTTTAACCCCACACCAAAAAGGATGTGGTAATGTTCCTTCCAGAGTTCTTTAAGGGTTGGATCAGCACCTGAGACCATCTGGAAGCACAAGCATCTGACATTGGAGTCATTAACTCAAGACTTAGGTTGTAAGTTACAACTAAAATTCTTGTCATAACCAAAGTTATTCATGTGTCAGGCCAGTAGTAACTTGAGGGTCCACTGTCCTGAGTTATCACAAGTATACATTCTCACTTAAGTCTGAAAAGTCTTTTTTTTTTTTTGAGACCGGGTTCCGCTTTGTAGTTCAGGCTGGCCCTGAGCTCAGCCCCCAACTCATCACAGCAATCCTCCTGCCTCTGCCTCCTGAGTGCTGGGATTACAGGCGTGAGCCACCACGCCCGGCACTGTGGTATGTGATACTGGTTGCTGCTGGGCGTGAGTCTCCACACCCAGCATAGGTATGTGGTCACCAGGGATCGAACCCAGGTCCTTGCGCTTGCAAGACAGGCGCCGGAACCATTGAGCTAAATCCCCGGCCCCAAGTCTGAAAAGTCTTTAATCCTCATCCATCCCTTTGTTAGCAGGCAGGAAGTGACAGTGGAGGGGAGCTCCGTGACACTAGGCAATCTGGAAGAGTCTTCAGTGGATACACAGGCCTTCAGGCACATGTCAGCACTCCGAATACAGAGGACATTTCAGAGTTTAATCAGTATGAAAAAGACTTCCTTCCGCTGCTGGATAAGACCTCTCCTGAAGAGAAATTTTCTCTATTGAACCAGCGTGCAGAGCCTTGTACTTTGGCTCTAGATACTTTCCACAGAACTTCTACGCAAGACAAAGCCTTTGAGGGCAGTGACTCTAGGAAAGCTCTGGTTAATCAGTCGCAGCCTCAGGCTCATATGAAAACTCTCAGTGGCGAAAGCCTCTCTGAAATGGAGCAGTGTGGAAAAGCTCTGACTCTCCCTGCAAATGGTGATGGCTATGCTCAGATGCCCACTGAGAAGAATTTCTATGAATGTAAGAAATGTGGGAAGTTCTTCACACATCCGGCTTACCTTAATATTCATATGCAGAACCACCCTGTGGAGAAACCGTATAAATGCCAGGAATGTGGGAAAGCCTTCACACAGCGCTCCAGCTTAATTGTACATCTACGACAACACACTCGGGAGAAGTCTTACGAGTGCAAGGAATGTGGGAAAGCCTTCATTCAACCCTCACGCCTTACCGAACATATGAGATGTCACACAGGAGAGAAACCTTTCCAGTGTGACCACTGTGGGAATGCCTTCGCTTCTTCCTCTTACCTGACTACGCACTTGAGGACCCACACCGGTGAGAAGCCCTTTGAGTGTAATGTGTGTGGGAAAGCATTTACACGTTCTTCCTACCTTCTCGGTCACATAAGAACTCACACTGGGGAGAAGCCTTACGAGTGTAAAGTGTGTGGGAAAGCCTTCAGTGGACGCTCATGGCTCACTATTCACTTACGGAAACATACTGGGGAGAAGCCCTATGCGTGTACGTTGTGTGAAAAAGCCTTTACCAGCTTTGCTCAGCTTACTGAGCACACGAAAACTCACACTGGTGAGAAGCCCTTTCAGTGTAAGGTGTGTGCAAGAACCTTCAGAAATTCCTCATGCCTTAAGACCCACTTTCGAATTCACACTGGAATAAAACCGTATAAATGTAATTTCTGTGGGAAGGACTTCACTGCCCGATCAGGCCTTACTAAGCATGTACTTATCCACAATGGTGAGAAACCTTATGACTGTAAGGAGTGTGGGAAAGCATTCAGTACATCCTCAGCGCTTGTTGAACATATAAGAATTCATACGGGGGAGAAGCCCTTTGAATGTTACAAATGTGGCAAAGCCTTGGCTTATTCCTCATCTCTTGTCGCACATTTGAGATCTCACACGGGAGAGAAGCCCTTTCAGTGTAACCTGTGTGAGAAAGCGTTTTCCCGATCCTCCTACCTTCGCATTCATATGCGAACTCACACTGGTGAGAAGCCCTACGAATGTACAGAATGTGGGAAAACCTTCCCGGAGCGCTCGTGTCTTACTAAGCATGTAAGGACACATACTGGGGAGAGGCCGTATGAATGTAAAGAGTGTGGGAAAGGTTTCACTAGCTTTGCTCAACTTACAGTACACATAAAAACTCACAGTAGTGAGAGGCCCTTCAAGTGTAAGCTATGCACCAAGTCTTTTAGAAATTCTTCCTCCCTTGAGACCCACTTTCGGATTCACACTGGAGTAAAACCATATAAATGTACTTACTGTGGGAAAGACTTCACTGCACGCTCAGGCCTTACTATACATTTACGAAATCACACTGGTGAGAAGTCCTATGCATGCCAGGAGTGTGGGAAAGCCTTTACCACCTCCTCAGGCCTTATTGCACATGTGCGAAGTCACAAGGGTGAGAAACCCTTTGAATGTGACCACTGTGGGAAAGCCTTTGCTTCTTCCTCGTATCTTAACGTACATCTGAAAATTCACACTGGAGAGAAGCCTTTTCAGTGTACAGTGTGTGGAAAGACATTTACCTGTTCTTCTTACCTTCCTGTTCACATGCGAACGCATACTGGGGAGAAGCCCTTTCAATGTATGATATGTGGGAAGTCATTTCTGTGGTCCTCTTACCTTCGTGTTCACATGAGAATTCACACTGGAGAGAAGCCCTATGTATGTAAGTACTGTGGAAAAGCCTTTACTGAGCACTCAGGCCTTAATAAACATTTACGAAAACACACCGGAGAGACACCATATGCTGAGACACCCACACCGTTCAGAGAGACACCTACAGCCTTTGGAGAGACCCCTGCACCGTTCGGAGAGACGCCTACACCGTTCGGAGCACCACCCTATGAATATAAGCAATGTGTGGAAACCTTAACTGGTCCCGATGTTAACATGAGTTCTTCCGAAACTAATGAACCTGAAAACTCTGGAGAGGAATGCTGTGTGAGGAATTTAGAAAATGTTTTGGGAAGTCCTTGATACTTAACAGTTGCATTTCAGACGTAAACTTTATGAATATATGCAAAATATAAACCTTTATTTGTGGCTTGAACTCTGAAGATTCTCCGTGAATTTAAGGAACCTGGAAGCGTCATTGAAAGAACTCACTTTGAAGCTATGTAGAATAAGAAACATGCAAATCTTTTTGTATTTCCTTGAGTCTTAATTATGTGAGGAATTCTCGTAGAATGAATGGGTTGATTTAAGATGTGTGGAAGTATTGTACTTCTGGCAAGTAGTTTGACTCATAGTGGAGAAAAAAACTAGATGAAAAGTAGAAATGCTGTTGGAAAAATCACTTTTTATGTTGTTTAACTTTGACTAAATGGTGATCTAAACTGAACAGAAACTATGTGTACATGGTATGGGATTTGCTTTACTGTCCTAAAGTCTTATATATCTGTCATGGCTTTCTGGATGGTTCTTTAGATAAATTTTGAATATTTAAAGTATTTCAGAATTTGTGTACTTCTATAACATCAGTTACAAGTTTCTAATTTTCACTGTAGTGTTCCTTAAAATATATCTATTTAATGTGGTTGAAAAGTATGCTTTATATTTAGAGTCTGATGTCTGCATAATTAAACATTGAGAAATGATAAAGACAAACCCAGTGTACCTACCACCTCACAAATTAAGCTTTTATTGTGTCATGGATGCACTTACTACTGTCTTCAAGTATGTATCACATTAGCATGAACTAAAGTCCTAAGACTACACCTGAATTCTAACATACTCAGTCGTGTTTTCAGTGAAAGTCTGTTCGTCTGTCCAGTCTCTCCCCTTTCCTCCTAATCCGCAGCCTTGTGTAACAACCATTCACTCTGCTTTGCCTTGTCTTTGGATTCCACTAGTGAAATGGTGTAGTTGTTGTCTTATCTGTATCTGGTTTATTTCACTTATTATAATAATATACCAGGGTTGGAGCGTAGTATGATGGATGATAGGATTTCCTGCCATTTCAGTGGCTAGTCATGTTAAAATCATATTTTATCCATTTGTCTCTTTTTTGTTTATTTTTGAGACAGGGTCTCACTATGTAGTTAAGGCTGGCCTTGAACTTAGTACGGAGCTCAGGGTGGCCTCACGAAGTCCTGCTGCCTGGACCTCCCGAGTGCTGGATTACAGGCTTGTGCCATCATGCCCAGCTCTCCCTGAATTAGTGGTGTTATACATACATGTTGAAAGATTGGTTTGGTGTAGTGTATAGTCAGTATATTTAGTTTTATGAGAAATGCATATTTTTGTGAAGTCTGTTGGTCTGTTTTCCTAACAGTATTGTAAGGGTGCTGTTTTCCCTGCCGTCCTTCCTGTCATGCATTCTCATTTTTTTCTAAAAGCCTCCGTAATGTGAGGTGGCATCACTGGGTTTGATTTGCATTTTTCTGAGAACTGCTCATTTTGGACGTTTTTTTCATGTACAAATAAAGCATTTGTATGTCTGGTGAAATACTATCTTGTCATTTTAAAGTTTGGGTATTTGATTTTTTTTTTTTTTTTTTTGCAGTGGAGTCATATGAGTTGCTGGTTTCAGGTATCAACCCGTTATCATATCTGGTTGGTCTAAAGTTTGTTCTCTTGTTTATATTGCCATTTCCATTGTCAGCGGTTTTCCTTTGCATTTCCCTATAAAATCTTTGGAGTTTGAGGAGCCCTAGTTTATTTTTGCTTTTGGTGCCTACCCCAAAATATTTCTAACATGAGTGTTGGGGTGATTAGGTATGATTGAAAAATGTGGTAAATGTTAAAGCCTATATTGTGGTTTAAAAAAATTGCCATTGCTTCCCTCAGAGACTTCCCCTTCAAATACACTTGCCACTTTGTGGGGCAGTTCTGGTAGTCCTGTTTTGTGTCTTTCTGAAGTATGATTAAAAAAATGTGGTGCACTGGGCTGGGGACTTGGCTCCGTGGTTCTGATACGTGACTTGCAAGCACAAAGGCCCAGTTTGATCCCTGGTAACCATATACAACAATGCAGGTGTGGAGACTCACGCCCACCAGCAATCAGTCCCACATACCACAGTGCCGGGTGTGGTGGCTCATGCCTTTAATCCCAGCACTTGAGAGGCAGAGGCAGGAGGTTTTCTGATTTCAGGACTAGCCTGAACTACAAAGTGAGACCCTGTCTCCCCAAAAGAAAAAAAGTGCGTTGTTCAGTGCTGCCTAGTGGAAAGGCTGGCTTGTCAAATCAGACCTGGCACAGTCCGGCTTCTGACTCCTTAAATGTCAAAACAGCCTTGAGAGTTCCCTGTTTGAGTTAATTTTTTTTTTGTTTGTTTGTTTGTTTTTGAGACAGGGTCATGCTTTGTAGTTCAGGCTGGCCCTGAGCTCAGCCTCTGACTCACATCACAGCAATCCTCCTGCCTCCGCTTCCCGAGTGCTGGGATTACAGGTGTGAGCCACCATGCCCGGCACTGTGGTGTGTGGTACTGATTGCTGCTGGGCGTGAGTCTCTGTGATCAGTATGGTGTGTGGTTACCGGGTATCGAACCCGGGTCCTTGTACTTGCAAGACAGGCGCCAGAACCATTGGGCTAAATCCCTAGCCCCTGTTTGTGTTAATTTAAGACATAGAGGTAGTCATGACAGTGCAACTAAAGATACAAGAAGACTTCTGGAACTACTCTATCCAATGGCAAAGATGGTGGGGAACATTGTTTGAAATTGAGTATAAAGTGGGGTATTCTGATGTGAATATGGTAATTTCTTTTAGTATAAGTTTTACAGAACGTGAAGTGCTCACTGCAGAGATGGTGGCAGTAGCTTTTTACCTTTGGTACAACCTGAATTAAAGTGACAGAGGATTGAGGGGTGTTTCCCTGTGTTGAGGTTGATTTGGTCCTGAGACCAGCACCAAATGAAATGTATTTCACTCATTTGAGTCTGACCCAGGCATAGCCTCATTTTCAAGTCATGAAGTAATTAAATGATTTGTTTCTCCAAATTTACTTTTTTTCAAAAACTGATTATATTTATTTTGTTTTTCTGTTTATCGTCAAACGTGCAGTCAAGGCATTGGCTGGATTTACTGCTTCACGACCTTTTCCTGAAGCTATCTGGAAGGGTGTCAGGAAGGCCTACCACCTCTTCAAAAGACATTCTCCTGTAGTTGGGTGTGAGGATTAGGGAGACTGAGGCAGGAGGATAGTGGGGAATTTGAGGCCAGCCTGAGCTACACAGCAAGACTGTCTCAAAACCCATCCCCCAAATCATGGATCTGTTAGAAAACAATCACTTTTCCTATAGGACTCAAAACCAGCTCAGTTGGGACCTTAATTACAATGATAAAACCTCTTTGTATTTCCAATATTCTAGAAACAAACCACAGGTTTATATACACTGAAGTAGGAGTCTTGGGAAGTAGAAATCTTGTGGCTCTTAGGGTTCTTAGGACATTAGTTCTAGCCCCATGGGTGACGTGAAGGTTCCCAGTGATTAGGACCGAGTTGTACAATCAGTAGACAAACATGAAGCAAAACTCCAAGGTCTAGAGAAATGTGTGAGTGTGTAGAGGAGTTGGGCTACTGCTGCCATGATAAAGCCTTAGGTGGGCGTATTAGCATAGCTCTGTTACCCCAGCACCCAGGAGGCTGATGCAGGAGGACCAATCTAGACTATATAACCCTGTGTCAAACCACACAGATGAAAGTTTGGGAGAGTTAGGGCAGAACAGTGAAGGCTTAGCGTGAGCAGGTCAGGAGGGGGTTAGATCAACATGCACCGCATGTCCTAGAATAGGGTCTAGCCAGGAGGGATACATAGCAAGCCAGGCAGTTGGTTGGTCATTTGCTGACAGCTTCTCCCGTGGCAGACAGGGAAGGTGGACGAAGGCTTTTGGATCTCCTGTGGGCTGGTGTAGCGGACATCCCTGCCCTCTATTAGGAGGCTATAATTGGGCTTCCTGCCCCTCCATAGTTGGCTGTATGACATTAGGAATCCGATCAAAGCTTTCCATGTCAGGAGAGTTGGGTGAGTGTAGATCCTCTGCTGATGGCTGCTACTGAGACTGAAGCCCCAGGCTGTAAAGTAGCAGGACCATGCTGAGTTATCTTCAAGCCGAGGTCAGCTTGACTTCAGCTGAATTCACTGTTTGTTGTGTCCAGGGAGATGACGCCGTGCCTGCCTTTTACAGTCCTGCCTGCAATACTATCACCAGGGGTCCTAAAGTGTACCCTGATTCCCTCCTCCTATGCTTGTTACAAATTCTGGGTGTTTTCTAAGAAACCGTCTTAGATCAGCTCAGGACCCAGTCTCTTCTCTCCCTCTTTCCCTCCTGACTTTCTTCCCTCCCTAAGGTTGTACTGTCTCATAGGAGATTGAGACTCACTGTAAGGGTCTTGCATAACAGTCTCAATAGGCCAGGCACTACAGCTGCCTCTGTGGTCCACCCTGCAGAGCTGGAGGCACAAGAGTAGGTCCTTTTCATTGTACCCCTCCATGCTTCCCTGTACCCTACAGCTTCAAATAGTCATGGGTAAATGCTTAGATAAAGACAGGGACAGTCAGAAGAGGGGAATGGGGAAGAGGGGAAGGTGGGAGGAAGGGCAAGAGTGTAATGGGAAGGACGGAAATATGCACCTGTATGAATATGACAAAGTGGTACCATTCTGTATAATTCATATGCACTAATAAAAATTTCAATACTTAAGGGACAAGAGAGACTCAAAGTGTCCTCATGTTCCTAAGTGGTGTCTGTGGTGTTTAAGAACAAATTATGGAACTGAATGTGGTGGCACTTGGTAGGTCGAGGCAGGAGCATCTCTGGGAGTTGAAAGCCACCCTGAATTACTAGCAAGACCCTGTCTCATATACCACCTGGGCTACATAAACCCTGTCACAAAAAACAGTACTGCCCCAACAAACCAACTTAAACTCTAAAGTCAAGTTAAAAGTGTGTCTCCACCATGTAATTGGTGAGTAATCATGTGCATATAAGTTAACCACTGTCAAGCTTTAGTGCTGCCTGTCAACCTGGCAGTTGGGAAACTGAGGCAGGATGATTGCAGTGATTTGGAGGCCAGCCTGAGAAATGTAGTGAATTCAAGCCCAGACTGGACTATATAGCGAGGCTTGTCAAAATCAAACAAACCCAGTGCCACCACCAACAAAATAAACCCCAGTAACATTCACAAAAACCTAAACTACTGACTCAGTTTTTTCATCTGTCCATGATGATAATAAATGAACCTTTTAAAAAATGCTCAAGAAATTCATGCCTGGGCCAGGGATTTAGCTCAGTGGTTCAGACACCTGTCCTGCAAGCACAAGGGCCTGGGTTCAATCCCTCATTAACCACGTACAATACTGGGCGTGGAGACTCACGCCCAGCAGCAATCAGTACCACACACCACAGTGCCGGGCGTGGTGGCTCACGCCTGTAATCCCAGCACTGGGGAGGCAGAGGCAGGAGGATTGCTGTGATGTGAGTTGGAGGCTGAGGGCCAGCCTGAACTACAATGAGAAACCCTGTCTCAAATAAAAAAAAAAAAAAAAAGAAAGAAATTCACGCCCTTTTTCCAGAGTAGGAATTGAAGGTAAATTTACAGTCAAGATTACAAATGATAGTGCACAATTTGGCTGCCCATCATCCATAAGCACTCACCTATGATAAGAGGGTTTCTACCCTTTCATTAGTTAATTCCTTATTTCTACCCAATATGGATTCAAGAGATGTTCCTTTCTAAATGAGATAGTGTGCTATTTCCTATCACAGGCCATATTCATTTCTTTTCATGCATCATGACATTCTCACTGATTATTATGACTTAAGTTTACTCAGTGGTAAGTCTAACTGCCATTAGCTTGTGTGCAAAATAGATATGGGAAGAAGTGTATATTTGGTTTATATAAATATTCATATAAGCAACCATGGTGTACCCGAATGAGTGTCCCAGACCTTCATTCCCAACTGCTCTGTGCCTTTGGCAGTCCTGGTACTTCTTTCTTGTTTTCCATGACCTTTTTCTATGGGGCGTGGAAGTGCTTGGATGTTTTAGACATTACCCTCCTTTCCTCAACTATGTAGCTGCATCCCAAGTTTTCTTTGGTTCTTGGAGCATTGCTTCAGCCAGGGGAACCACTTCCCTTTCTCTCTCGTTTGACTTCTTGGTTTAGTGGTATATATGGAGTAGCCAAAATGACCACGAGCGAGAGTGACACCACTGTAATGTCAGCGACTCCCTTTCCACAGGAGTCATGTATTTTGTGAATGACTGGATGGATGACAGATAGCGCCAGCAGAAGCATAATTCAGAAAAAAGCAAATCTACATCCAGAGCATGAGTTTATTTTAGCCAGGGGGAATATTGGTCACCTGGTTGATGGGATGGGTCCTGTGTCATAAACTCATCTCTAGACAGCGCCCTCCTCCGGTAGATTATTTGAATGGTGCTCTCTGGATGCTCGAAATTGGTTTCTTCTTTTAGCAAGTTAAGTGCACGTCGTGTTAGCTGTGTCAGACTTGATGAGTGCAAGTCTGTATAACTGAGCACCGAATCGCTTTCGACATGTTCTTACAGACTTTTTATTTTGGGGGTTCATGGAGCAAGCACTGGGGTGGTTAAGTAAGGTAAATGGTGTGTATGCTGTATCATTTTCTCCATCTGCTTTGTTATTTTTTGAGGCAGGGTCTCGCTATGCAGTCCAGCAATTGTTCTGCTTCACTCTCAGTGTGAAGATCCTGGATTCCTTCTCCAGGACCTGTGCAGAGGTGGGGAAAGTTCTTCCTTGAAACGTTCGGAACTATGGCCCAAGACCCCTGGCCCGTACCACCAGGCTCAAGGCCGGAAGCGGAAGTGACGTCACGCAAAGGTATCTTCCCGTCTGGAGGCTGGTTGTCCAATTCCTTCCACCTCGGCGTGTTCTGCGGCTCTGTGCGGGGCTGCTCAGGCGGCGGGAGCGCGTGTGGGGTCCGAGTGTGGCCTGGGCGGCCGCGCAGCCTGTGGGGTCCGCGGCTCAGGGCCATGACCGCCGAGGTCTCCCGGGTGTCTTCGGGTTCATTGCGAGGGCACTTCCGGGGCCTTTGCAGCCGGCGACCGCTTCTTCAGAAGCCTCCAGAGCAGGCTATGGGTTTTTTCCCCAGAAGCCAGAGGATTTCTCGGGTTGGAGTCCTGGCGACTGCACCTGCTTGTGCCCGGGGCACCCTGGAGCTGTGAGGGAGGGAGCGTGTCGGGGCCGCCTTGTCTTTTCGCCACCTGTATCCATTCATTCATGCAAACATTTTGTACGTGTGCATGTTTATAGTATAGAACAATTACATTCATCACAGAGAGTCTACATTCTTCATGTATGTATGTATGTATGCATTTTTTTTATTATTTGAGACAGGGTCTCGTTTTGTAGTTCAGGCTGGCCCTGAGCTCAGCCTCAGACTCACATCACAGCAACCCTCCTGCCTCTGCCTCTTTAGCGCTGTGATTACAGGCGTGAGCCACCACGCCTGCCATTTCCTGCATTTATTTTTGGCACATTACATTTGGGAAGAAAGAAGGTGTGTACAGTGCATGTATCTCTGTGTGTGAATACAAGGTGTAGAGTACAAGTCATTCCATTGAACACAGCGCTTAGTCATCTCTCATCACTGGGAGTCGCCTAGGTCTGCGCCTGCCAGGTTAGAAAGACAGTCCGCACTGGAAGGGTGTGCCTGTCACATAGATGAAGATTTCCCTGAAAATCTTATCAGTATTTTAGTAATCATTTGGATTTTTCTAGGTACTGATTAGATATTTATTTTTCTGAGCGCTCTGACAGATGGTAAAGAAGATGATAGTATTCTTTCTGAAAAGATTTCTCATATATCACCATTTATATAGTCTTTGTCACGTGCTCAGGAGTGTGCTGCAGTATAGGAAAACAGTTCAAGCAGAGCTCCTAGTTATGGCGATATAAATTCACATGTAAGAGGTGCTAAAGGCTGTATGATTGGGAGACCCAGATGTAACTGCAGGGAGTGTGGATAGAGTGATCTTCTAGGACCATGGCTTGCTAGGATAGGAGATAGGACATCTTCGAATCCTTTCTAGGCATTGGGATCACTTCATTCATCTGTCAACACTAGTGGAAATACTACTTGGCTTAAACTAATGTGATGGTTTAGAACTTGGTGACGTTGGAGATTGTCGCTGTGGACTTCACTCAGGAAATTGGGCTTTCCTGGACCCAACACAGAGAAACCTATACAGAGAAGTAATGCTGGAGAACTACCAGAACCAGGCCACATTGGGTAAGACTGCCACCATTTTTTATGGTTCCATAGGGAACAGAAATGTATTATGTACTTTGTTTCAGGATCTGTCACTTATAATCTGAATATAATAGGAGACAACGGAGGTTCTAACTGTTGACACCTTTAGTCGGTGTGGATTATCCTCAAATGCAGCTGTAGGATCAAGACCATCACTCTCACGATATTAGAAATGTGTATTCTGATACTCTTTAATACTAAATCTGAAGATCTCCAATTGTATCCATAATTTGAAAGTGTATGTCCACTTCGATTATATCCTATTTGAAGAAAAGTGGTACTGGCTCTTAAGTATGTTTTTAAGCTTGAATATAGATGTTGAAGAGTCAGAGACAACTTGTCTTACATATTTGCATTTTGAGGTGTGTAGGAATGATTTTAATGCCTTGTATTAGAAATATAGTTTTCTGGTTGAGAACGGTGGTCCATACCTGTAATCGAAGCATTCTAAATAGCTGAGGTAGGAGGATTATGAAATTAGGCCCAGTTTAGGCAATTAGGTGCCTTCAGTGTTTCAAAATAAAATTTAGAAAGGATTGGGGAAGTATCAAGGTTCCTCGGTTAAATTCCTTGCACCGGGAAAAGAAAAAGCGAGTTTTCTCTCCTGGTAAGATTTTTCTCTTTTCGTTTCCTCTCTTCTCTTCTTTACTCTGTCCTTCTTTACTCTATAGAATGAGGGGTAGATATCGTGGCATAGAAAATATTCAAATGGAAAAGAGGGGTAGGGGTGAGTGGTGGTGAAGAAGAA